>JANTPZ010027191.1:0-10729 GCA_025593235.1 Vachellia pachyceras
ATCTGTTTCAAGCTCGTTGCGGCAGAATCATCAGGAGCCGCGGGTCCATCGGCCGCTTTCTTCTTTGAGGCTTTCGTCTTGGCCGATGCAGGCGCCGGCGCAGGCGCCGGAGACTTGGCCTCGAAGAAATCCCGGGGGAGAAGCACCTTGTCCACTTGGTACACCGCTAGCTGGCTATCTGTATACACGGTCCCGCCGACGGTGGCATTGACAACACCTGTCGTCATGTTGACTTGGTTGCCGGAACCCGTGACGTTGAGGGCCAACCGATCCGGATCAGCCCCGGCCTGAGTTCGCACGGGGTTGCTCAAAGTGTCGAAATTTGAGAGGGAGACCAATGAGGGTAATATGTGGAATTGAATGAGCTCGTTCTTCTGCTGGTCGTTGAGGGAGTTGAGGAATCCAGGTTTGAGGCTGGAAAAGGCATTGTCGGTGGGGGCGAACAATGTGATTCCACTACTTGAAGTCAAAAGCTGAGAGTTGATCTGGTTAGCCACTTGGGTCGTCCTGAGAAGACGGATCAGAGTGGTGAATCCTCCGGCCTTGTTGAGGATCCTGATGATGTCCGTTGGAGGCGACGACGGAGTAGGAGCGGGAGCCAGTGCAGCCGGAGCCGCCGGAGCCGCCGCAGGTGACTGAGCCGAAGTGATGGAAAGAAAGAGAGCAAGTAGAAGAAGTGGGAGGAGCTTCATCGTGGCGGTGATCGTCGTAAACAATGGAGTGACTGATACCTGTGATGAGTCTGCGAGCTAGTGACTAGTGGAAGGTGGCGAATTTATGGAGATTTAGAGAAGGGGTTATCTTAAAGTTAGGATTAAGAAAGGTTGTGTGTGAGTATACATCAGATGAAAGGTGGTACGTCAAAGCATTACAGAGAAAAAAGAGGGTGTGATTTGAGATTATGAGTGGAGTAGCCAGTTGGATATTGCTTGGGAAGGAAGGTAACACAGTGACAAACCAAGAATGAAAAAGAAAATAACAGTTGCGTAGCATTTACTATTCTGAAATTGTTATAAAATGAAAGAAAAAGGAACAAGAACAAATTGCTTGCCATAATATTAAGGAAGAAGGGTTTTGGTCACACAAGACGAGAGCGTTTGATGATGAACTCAACTCAATGGATGTTAGCCTATCACCTACGATGAGAACAGCTACTTACTCGGTGTTCATTGCCTGTGGGTCACCTCTGCTTCTTAATTAGTAGTAACGATTATGATAATCAATCTCCCTAACCGGGGAAGAGCAACAGTTTTAAATAGCATTACAGGCTTTATTGCTTTAGCAGTTCACAAATTCCCTCCTTTTTACCGGCCATGATCACTCTCATCAACGGATTTATTCCATCACATAAAAAAGAGTATTTATTGCTAGATCTTAACCAATCAAACGAGTGTAATTGAACGGTTAAAAAGTGCGGTGTTATTTTAATACTGTCTGCAGAACCAATACCAAAACAATTCTCTTCGGTATTCGGATTCAACCGGATGATCATTTCCTCAAAAAATAGAAGCTAATATTAAATAGTTGACACTCGCAGCTGAGAATTAGCCTTAGGTATTAACCACTAAATGTATAGATATATACAATTAAAAACTCATTAAATAAAATGTTGGTTTCGGGTATCACATCGATTTCTTCAGAATCCATACAATTAATTGGTTTCGATCTCATATAATAGTGTTTATCGAGTCAAATTGGATTTTGCAGAAGACTGGAGGAGAGAAAGCCAAATAGTCAAAAATTAACATCAGATGTAAGGCACAAGGGCTGACAAAAAACTGACACACGGCTCTCATGAGTTCTTTTCACACACTACATATAGCAGTTTCAGTCCAAGGCTATATACACTAGTATTATATGAAACCGATTTTGTCAGAATCCATACAATTCAATGCCAACTAGTGATATAAATCATCAAGTCAAGAATTACAGTAAGTGGTTTGTATCACCGGTAAGCTAACTCTTTTCAAGTATTAGGTACATCTCCATAAAGACCAAGAAAAACATAAAGAACACCTATTTAATTAATTAATTAATTATATATAACACAACTACTATGGGGTTTAACAGACCAGCGACCGTGTGAATAGACTAGGCCTTCAATGAAATATACATCATATGATCACAGGAGCACCAGGACACTGGAAAAAGAATACCAAAAACGAATAGCCCCTGGGACCATGAAAGAGATGTAAGAACTAATTAATGCATCCACATCGTGAAAAGGAACGTGAGAAGATTGCATAAATTACACGCTTAGGTTCTTCATTTACATACTCCACTACTTCTAACCACCATTCACACCAGAATTTCTCTCCCTTAATGCATCTTCCGCTTTTATTTTCTCCGGAACAAAATCTGAACATGCAAAAGCAATGTAAAGTGACAACCTTGTCAATTTAAGCAAAGCGGGCATTGAGAACTTCAACTTTCAGATGTTATCATGTTACAGTAAGAATGGCACTGGGTTATGAATAAAAATTACCTGTTAGAAAGTCGTATCTGCTCTGCTTACTTACAACAGATGCTGAAAACAAATACAGGCGTCTTAAAAACTAATAATAACATAAATGCAAGCACCAATATCAATTTTAATGAATAAAAACTGTTTTCTACTGTAGTTTTGGGCCCAATAAGTTATGACACTATGAAGATATAAGGTGAATTTTTTAGGTTTCAGAACAGCCGAAAACACTTTAAGGTCTGATATATTGAGTTTTTTTACCTCGCACCCCATCTCAGTTTATCTCCTACTGATAGGCTCCAATGAACAATCAATTAAACTAAAGGCTTACGGCCATTGAAAGATGGTTCCAAATTCATCGATTCATGGGTGAGATTATGCTTCTCTCCTCCCTTGAACTTTTCATCCTCTTTTCTTTTCACACCCCCCCCCAAAAAAAATAAAATATTGCTGCCAATGTCCCCCTCAGTAAGATTTGGCAATGGCTGTACAGTTTCGGAGGACAAAGTAATCCAGAAGAAGAGCCTAAATCAGAACAAAGGATGGTGATGAATCGATAGCTGCGGCCAGATATGGGTCTACTGAAGACGCCCAGATAGAATGCAGGCAGCAGATGGAAGGCATATGTTATTTAATTACTGTATAGAAGAAACAGTCAGAAACTATAGATGACTAAATCTACATTCTTTGGAGAGAGAGATCCCTGTCTTCTATTGATGGACTTGTATGGCATAGTTGTTTGCCAATTCGACCAGCTCAAGACTCAAAAGTATGGATATGGATATTAGTATGGGGCATCCCTCTCCTCTAATTCCCCACTCAAAAAGAAAATCATCCCTGAATAAGGAACTTTAATGAGGCAGTCCAACTTCAAATTAGGCCTGAAGAAGGTAAAACTGGATGTCTAATAATTCATAACAGACGTATATGTTTAATTTTCTAAATGATTTAAAACTATCCAGATGCCCTTGTTGCTAAAAGAGACGCAATTGATAGTTGAGCTATAAATAATTAGCAAGAGAGGGAGATTACATAGGTGTTTGTAAGCAAGAGATTTTTTCCGATCCCGAACACAGGAAGCATGAGTGTCCCGCGTAAAGTGTTCAAGGAACATCTCCTGCAGTCAGAATTGGCAGTTAGGGTGTTCTCATAAAATGCTGAGGACAATTCACGAGTACAAAGTTATGAAATTTAAAATCAGGGGTAAGAGTTGAAACACGAACAAATAAGATATATGGTGAAAAAAAACTTCGGAAAAAAAAAAAAGTACCGTGGCTTTGTTGATGACAAATATGGCTTCCTGGGAAATACGCAAGTCAAGATCTTGGCCCCTAATTACCGTCCTGATACGATTCATGGGAAATACATTGCCTTTGGCTTCTCCTTTGCCTTCTGCTTCATCTTCGTCATCATATTTCATTCCTTTGACTTTGCCTTTTTTGGGTTTGGTTGCGCTGGTTCGTCCATTTGTGATCTCAGTCTGGTCTTCCTGGGGCTCTTCCTCTTGGGCATTTTCATGGGACTCAGTGCTGGAAGATGGAACAACGATCTCCTTATCTTCCTTGCTCACATCAGAATTGTTAAGTTTTTTGACTTTTTTCTTCGGCTTATTACTCTTGATTTTCTTGTCCAAGTGCTTCTCTTTTCTGGGATTAGCGGCTTCCTTCGCTAGTTTGGAGCTGTCCACAGCTTCGCTCTTGTGTTCTGTCTCGGAATTTTTGGAAGAAGCCATTGAGCATGTGTACGTCGCCGCTCAAGGGTTTTCACTTTTCGGTTTTTCCGTTCTCCAGCTCCACTCTCTCCGTTTCTTTTTTTTTCTTCTCTTTTTTAATTTCCCTGACAATAACAGTTTAACTATTTTGGGCCGTTTGGATTGGGCTCGTTGATGAAGCATTTATGGCAAAACCATATGGGCCATTTGGGAGGAGCCTATTGGTCTGAGATTAAAGCTCAGTGGGCCCCTATGTATGGTTTGGATACTTGTTATTGTACGCAACTATACTCAAATTTGGATCTTCTCATGCGCTTGCTTGCCTTCATGGATTGCTCGAGTACAGTACATTCGAGTGAGATGAATTTGTTGGAAATAGAGTAAGCATATAAAAATAACGTAACTATTTTAAATTTTACATTTTGGTTTAGTAGTTAAAGGAGGTAGGGATGGAAGAGGATTCAAGACTTCAAGTCCAACCATCCATGCACATCGGTCATAAGATATAGCTCAATAATGGTACTGTATTACTCCATCACGTTGCTGGGAGATATATATATATATATCATATTTTAATTGTGGGATGCACAATTTTGTGTTTAGGAACTTTGCTAGGAGAAAGGAATTCCGTTAGAAAAAAGGAGTTTACGGACTTTTAGATGATTTTACATATTTCTAGATGATTTTTATGGATTTCGAGATAATTTTTAGAGATTTTGATATAGTTTTATTTCGACTTAAATACACTGTTGGGGGAACGAAGTTCCAAACAATCACAATAATGCGCATGCATGTTTGTAGGTAGCTAGCCGGTGGCTTGAAGCGGGGTGTTGTTTTGCAGGTCACGTCGAAAACTCAAGAATGCAATAATTTAATTTAATGGCAGATCCTGAGCTTGAAATACTAGTTTGCCAGACATGAAGGGATTCGGGGAATCGGGAAAATAAGATATATACTATATATATATATATATATAATCGGGTGCTGTGTGATTTGGACTAATCCTATCTCATCTTCGTCTCCTTCACTCTATCCCTGTACTGTGCAGCTTTGATGCGTGTGCACTCGGACGCCATTCCCTCACAAACATGGGTAGATAATAGAATCAAAGTCCGTGTCTACATTGGTTCCCAGAGTGCGGTTTGAAGGGAGGTTTGGCAGCTCTAAAGTGGGTGTGCTTAATAGGAATGCTTTTACTCCGTCTTCTACTATTGGTTCCCAGAGTGCGGCTTGGAGGGAGGTTTGGCAGCTTAAAGTGCCCTATAAACTTAGGAATTTTGTGTGGAGGCTGTTGGTTGATGGTCTCCCTACGTATCAGCACCTTTTTAGGAGGAACTGTTGGGTTTCGAATTTGTGTTTTATTTGTAAAACGGAGCCCGAGGATATTAAGCACTTGTTTTTTTGGGTGTGATTGGGCTAAAGCTTCGTGGTTTGGGAGCCCTATGTCTTTAATTTTCGATGATGTTTTTGCCTTTGACCCTTTCTCTTGGCTGTCTAATTTTTTGTGTAATGGGTCTTTATCTGACTGGCATAAGGCTTTATTGGTGGGAATTTTGTGGCAGTTATGGAAAGGGAGGAACACTTTTCTTTTTGATAATGTGGTGCCTAACCCTGTGTATTCTTTTCAGCAGGCTGTTTAGCTTACTAAAGAGTTTTGGGAGGCTAAAGGTTGGCTTTTGGGTGAAGTGGCACCTTTGCTGGCTGATTGGCAGGTTCAGAATCAACAGAGGAAATGGTGTCCTCCTAGGGATAATGCTATTAAAATTAATGCTGATTGTGCTTTTTCTCAAGAAGACGGTCGGGCGGCTGTTGCGGTTGTGGTTAAAGACTCTCAGGGGTGGCTTCTTGATGGAGTCACGAGGATTGTTCACGTCCATTCAGTTAATATGGATGAGAGCTTGGCTTTGTTGGAGGCTGTAACGTATGCTAAGGATAATGCTCTTGACAATATTGAGTTTGAGGCTGATAACCAAACTGTTATTGGTTGGAACCTTCAATACCCCAATTGAGTGGAGGTGTGAAGTGCTCCTTGAACATTTACTTGAACAGGGAAGGTTTTTAGGAATCACTCGTTTGTTTGGATTCCTAGAGAAGCCAATTCGGTCGTGGATTGGGTGGCTAAGGCTTCGTTGAGAGGGTCTGATCCCATGGATTGGGTTGTTCGACCTCCTCCTCAGTTGAGACGTTTGCTTGTTGTGGACTCTGCTGGCTTGCCTTTTGATCCGGGGTAGCCCTTTGGTTGGGTCCCTGTGCCTTTTGTTTTTGCTTTGTTGGTTTGTTGTCCGTTGTTTCGTTTCTTTTGCTTCCTGCTGTATCTTTCATTTTCTTTTAATTGGAGCTGGTTTCTGTTGTTAGGCACAAAAAAAAAAGGTCCGTGTCTACATTATTAACAAAGCAATAAAACTAAAAAAATCAATTTTTTTAAAAAAATTTATTCTTATCCGAATAAGGATTGATTTATCCCGAGTTATACTGATTTATTCCTGATAAAAAAATATTGGTTTAGAGTCGATCAGATTAGTCCAATTGGTCCAATTTTTTATTCAACAAGGGGCAAAGGCCCATGCATTTATGAAGCCGTTCTGTCATCATCCAACCAGCCATTGAATTGAATGCAACGTTTAACTAATTAAGCGGGTCTCGCAGCTCCAAACAGAAAACAAGACCAGAAAAGGGGGGAAACATATATAATTTAAAAACAAACTGATCTTAACCTCATCCAAAAATTTGAGATAATAGAATTAAGAAGAGTCACAGTTAGATCTCAACCAAAGGGATACAACATTTGACAACCCCTAATGACTCCAAACGATTTCTCAATGATAATAAAAGTGGTTCATTAGTAAATTTTAAAAACTTATATGATATTATATTGGTTGAGATGTAACTGAGATTCTCTCTGATATTCACAAGATCCAATACGCGTTTGTACCAGAAAGTAATGGGTTGGGAATTAGGTGAAGGGTTTTGTTGTGGAAGACAACCAGAACCAATAACCATGTTTAAATATGCCTGAATGGAGTCTTCAATTACGAAACAAACAGGTTCTTTTGGTGGGTCTCATCAAATTAACACTGAGAATGAGCACTATCATTTTGAATGGCCCAACCACAATGGCAACATGTACCAATTATCAATTAATGAACGCCCCAATCACAAGCGAAGCCGATCATCAAAATGAAGGATGATTCAATAATACATAAATAACGTTAGACAGACTACGAAGTGATTGTGGGTTTCTTCACGATGATAAACACAGCAAACGACAGAAGCATACCTTTTGGTCATCTTGGTCTTGGCACCAACAGCTGTGAAGCTGTAGGAATTAGCATGTTAAAATTGTGTTTGTAGGTGAATACTAAAAAGGCCCAATAGGCCCAGTGGGATATCGTGTGTTCGTGCTGGAGTCTGTATGTACATATATGCTGATTACGGAGGAATGTAACTGATGACAATTGTTGTATTCTCTTCGGATGAATGAAATCATTAGAGTATTATTCAGGAAATCAGTGCTCATCATGGTATCAGAGCCACTGCTAAGATCTTGTATTCCTTGCATTCCTTGAAGCTGTGATAAGCCCAACACAAGCCAGGGAGCCCAGCATCAAAGGAAAGGAAACAGAACAAAATAAAAAGAAGAAGCGAGGAAGACGTCGAATTTGGCAACCCCAGCAGATATTGGGTCACGGTGCAGACTCAAGAAGCATTCTTGGGCCGAAAATCTGCCAAGAATAGCGAGCAACCGGCCCTTCACGGTGGAGATTCAAGAATCATTATTGGGCTGAAAATCTGCCAAGAATCAGGAACCACCAAGACTATACACAACGCGGCAAAGAAACGCGAAGGAATCTGTTTTAATCCACTACTGTGTACGAAGAACAAGCAGAACTCACAGCTAGGGATTTCTCTCTGCGCGAAACCCTCGACTGTCCTGAACAGGAACGTGTGCCACGACTCGAAACCTTCAGCTTCTTGAACAGGAACGTGTTCCTCGACTTCTCCTTTACTTGTTGATCCCGTTTTCTGCAGCAGGAGACAAATGGCGGCAAAGGAAGACGGAAAGGACGCCGGTGCTCCTGAGGTGAGGTTTAATCACCCACTTTTTCTTCACCCCTCTGACATGCAAGGAGCACCCATTGTCACGCAAGCACTCACAGGAGGTGGAAATTACACAATCTGGAGTCGAGCTATGCGATTGGCACTGCAAGGAAAGCATAAACTAGGGTTCATTGATGGGTCCTGCAGCAGAGACGCGTAAGAGGTACACCTACGAGACCAATGGGACAGATGCAATGCTATCGTACTGTCATGGATCCTCAACTCAGTTTCTCAGGAGCTCCAAAATAGCCTGATTTTTTTTCAAGATGCGAGATCAGTGTGGGTTGATCTTCAAGAACGATTTGATAAGGTAACAGGATCATGCATTTTTACTCTTCATCGTGAGATATCTGATTTGCGTCAAGGATCATCCACGGTTTTGAGTTACTATACAAAGCTGAGAGAGTTGTGGGAGGAGCAATCTGCCATATTGCCGCTGCCTTCTTGCCAATGTGACACTGCTAGAGTGTTTGCTGAGCGTACCCAACAGCAGAAGCTTCTCCAGTTTCTCATTGGATTGAATGAGTCTTTTGCTGCAGCTCGAAGCCAAATCTTGTTGATGAGTCCGCTGCCTAGCATCAATCAGGCATTTGCCATGATTGCTGAGGATGAGGCACAAAGGGTCCTCGTGAGTTCTGAAAAGAATGGTAGAATGGATAATATGGCCATGGCAGCGAAAGGAAGAGCTCGTGGTCAAGGAAAAGGAAGAGCACCATTAGAGTGCACACACTGCAAAAAAAGGGGTCATGTTAAAGAAAAATGTTGGCAGCTGGTAGGCTTCTCTCCTGAATTTAGAGGAAATAAAGGGAAATGTGCAGATGACACAGTCAATTTAAGCCAAACAGTTAGCAAGGAAGGGACAACGGTGACAGCAAATGTTGTGACTCCCACATTGACTCAAGAACAGTATGAGAGGCTTTTGGATTTCTTAAAGAGAGATGTGGAGGCAACGGCTGGAGCCCATGCCCTCATGGGTGCAGGTTTGGCTGTTTCTTCTCATAAAATTGGACACACTAACTGGGTAATTGATTCTGGAGCCACAACACACTTAGTCAGTGATCTGCATTTACTTGATAAATATGACACGTGTACTGGACCCATTGTCAATATTAGAATTCCCAATGGTGATAGGTTGCCAGTTACACACATAGGATCAGTGCATTTTCCGAATGGTTTTATATTGGATAATGTCTTATATGCTCCGAAATTGCAGTTCAATTTAATATCTGTTTCTAAGTTGACTAGGGAACAACAATGTTTCGTAGCATTCTTTCCTAATTGTTGCATAATGCAGGGCCTTCGGGGTGGAAAGATGAAGGCGACTGGTAGATTAGTTGATGGACTCTACATCCTGCAATATGATGGTGACAATAAACCTGTTGTGTCTGCTGTTTTGCCTTCCATTTTTGAGTCTGTTATGAATGTAAACATTGGAACTCATGAGTTGAAAACTGTACAATTGTTACACCATCGCTTGGGACATGCACCTTACTCGGTTTTGAAGCATTTGAACATAGTATCTGATTTGTATGCACCAAATAAACCATGTGATGTTTGTATACAGTCTAAACAAACGAAGTTACCTTTCAGTCCTAGCTGCATCAAATCTGTATCTTGTTTTGATTTGCTTCATATGGATGTGTGGGGTCCCTATAAGACACCTACACACCAAGATTATCAATTTTTTCTCACCATTGTGGATGATTTTTCCAGGGCCACTTGGATTTTTTTAATGCATCATAAATCTGATGTGGTCTTGCATATCAAAAACTTTTTTGCATATGTTACTACTCAGTTTTCCTCTCATATTAAACGAGTACGTACGGATAATGGTACTGAGTTTATCAATCTTACATTAAAAAATTTCTTTTTGG
The DNA here is from genome assembly GCA_025593235.1 of Vachellia pachyceras. Classification (NCBI taxonomy): domain Eukaryota; kingdom Viridiplantae; phylum Streptophyta; class Magnoliopsida; order Fabales; family Fabaceae; genus Vachellia; species Vachellia pachyceras. The sequence continues at coordinate 10,148 of JANTPZ010027191.1, forward strand.
AAAAGGGGGTTCTTCATGAAACAAGTTGTCCTTATACCCCCCAACAAAATGGAATAGTTGAACGTAAACATCGCACTCTAATGCAAATATCTTGAAGTTTGATCATACTGATCGAACCATATTTTCACACAACTTTTCATAGATAATTTGGGGATTTTGGCACATTATATGGATTAAAATTTCATAATTAAACATTAATTTTGAATAAAGAACTTTGCGTTGAATTAAGCCCAATTAGGGGTAAAAATGTTCCTAAAATTGATAATTTATTCATGCAATCATTTTCTTGAAATTATGATATTATTTAGTGTTTAATTCTTGCATTGTAGGAACAAGGGAGACTTGGGCTGGACATTCACAACATGAACACGGATCTCCTGGGCCTCATTCAATTTGTAGACACTACAGCCCACACAAAAGGCCTCTAGCTGCCAAAATATTAATAATAAAATTGATGATAATGCAGAAACAGAAAATGGCGAGAAGAACGGATGAGCACGGATTGACGCCACCAATCTTCATCAATTCCACACACACACGGCTGGAAGCATTGGAGACAATCTCGGAACCTGATTTTTGGGA
>JANTPZ010027214.1:0-11283 GCA_025593235.1 Vachellia pachyceras
GGTTTTGTGTAAATATTTGAGTTATTAGCTTTCTTGAAGTTGTTGTTATGTTGTAACCTAAACCTCTACTCAAGGTACTATGTGAATGTGTGATGATGGATGCCTAAAAATGGACTAAAACTAATAAGGAAGGATAAGGGAATGACCATGCATATTAGAGGCAAGTAAGGAACCAAAAAGAGGTTTTGGTGAATTTTTAAGAAAATTGGTTTTCAAAGCTAAAGGGTTCCAAAGGCCCTGAAAATGAATCTGTTTTTCATCAGAAGCACATCCTAAACTTTAAAATGATATAAAGTTTGCGAATTTTGGATGTGTATTTTGAGAGATATGATTTTCCAAAGATTGAGGTAAAATTTGGAAGACTGGAGTGAACCATTTCGGACAGCATGTGGTTTTTGAATAAACTGTATCAAATGGGCAAGAATTAGAACCCATGAGTATTTTTCCCCTATAGTTCACTTAACAAGCAAAATTTAGAAATTGGAATCACTCAGTTTTGATTTTTTTCGAATTAATTATGATTTTTCAAATTGTGAACAGTACTAGCGTCATTTCCGTTTTGAAAATTTTTAGTTCACAATTTTGGACAAATTTTTGATATCTAAGGCCTAAGAGCGATTCATAAGTGATCTATAATAAGCAAATAGGGGAAAAATAGGAGGTGTCACAGCATCCTCCTATTATATTTTATAATAATAGATATTTATTTACTCTGATATTATAAAACTATACTTATAAATATATGATATCACTTGTTTACTACTTACTACTGCTATAGTGAATAAGAGCTTTTCTCTCTTACTCTCTAATTTTCTCGTCGTCTATGTTAAGGGAAATGATTAATTATTAATGAGAATGGTGATACAACGCTTTAAAATTATTTTTAATATATGATATCCATTTCTTTTTATTATTCATCTTATCATAATTATGAAATTTTTGTTTGGTTGTGCTCAAGTTATTTTGCATTTAGATAATAAGTCCAACAGCTTTAAAATCTCTAATGAATATTTCCCCTTCAACATCAATGTGGGTTGGATCTAACAAAAGTTACAAGTTCCTCACAATATTGCGAATGAAGGTTCGGATCCTTACTGAAAGATGCACCCATATTTTAATTCTGGTAAAATACAATCCAGATAAAAGAGAGCTCTAGAAGATTAAAAGCTTGCTATGAATGATTTGATTTCCAGATCTAAAAAAAAAAATTAATTAGTAGCATAATTATTGCATCAAAACATTACATTGACAAAATGAAAACTAATGGCTTTATTTAATCTACAGTTTCCTTCAAAATTGTCCTTAGATAATGTGGATTAAACTAGAGCTAAACTAGTTAATAATTATAAGAATAAATGGTTAAAATTAATTACTTATAGGTTATATAGTTATTTCAACATGTAATATTCCCGTGACATGTCATTTATTTAATTTTATTTGATTTTGATATAATGAAAACTATTTGGAAACTAAATTCTTGGGTGATGACTCACTTTTCAAAAAAAAAAAAAAAGATGTGTGAGGTATTTAAAGATATATAATATCAAAGAATTTTTTCGTCAAAGAAAAACGTCTTTTCCTGTGGACGCCATTCTCTTAAGCAATTAGGCACTTCGCTCAATAACTGTGCTAGTAAGAAATATAGAATTGGACAACTATATAAGGTCTCAGTAAAAAATATGACTACTAAAAAATTTCACAATAATTGTGTTACATGCAATGGTAAATGTAAGTGTAGGAAATGGTAATATGTTTATACCGGTCACTTGTCATTGAGACATTTTAGTAATTATAGTTCCTTTCTTGAGAGCTCATAGTAGTTGTCCTAATCACAAAAAAAGGAAGCGTTGTATTTGATCAATGATAGAAACTGTAATGCACAAATATTTCATTATAGATGATGATGGTGATGATATTGTTAGATATTAGTTTTGATGATGTCAAATAAGAAGCAAAATGCTTTTACAATGCAAACATATTTACAATGCATAATGATTTTATAATGCATATTGGTTAATAAATATTTATGCATCCTGTTAATTGGAGGATGATTTGGTTAAATAACTCTTTTTGAATGTTAAAATGTTTTAAATAGATGTTTTATTGATTAAACATGCATCTCAGCTTTATTCGGATGTTCAAAACTGATTCTGGAAGTTAATGCTCGAGCACAAAGTCAAACACTCAAGTATGATGAGTTTTTGGGTCAACACTCGAGCATGGGGTCATAATACTCGAGCATTGACATCCGGGGATCAACACTCGAGTATTGGGGTCACAGCACTCGAGTATTGGCCTTCTGGGGTCAACACTCGAGTACTGGATAGTCAACACTCGAGTATTGGCCTCCTCTGTTTTCTGACAGCTTGACATATGTCTGGTATTTTGACCATATCTTCTAAAATACAACTCCGATTGATGTGAAACCAATTTCATATGAAACTAGACTCAAAAGCGTTTCATAGACAACAAGAAAAGCATCAAATGATTTCAAATGAAGGAGATACAAATTTCTAAACTTGGTGGTCAAAACTGAACGCTTTATCTCTGACCTGTGCTTATTTTATCTATCATAACTTTCTTTACATACATTATTTGGGACTGATTATTGTTTCATATGAAAGTAGACTTGCAGGGATTTTCATTGATATATTATATGCAAGGTTTGGAGTTGAAATGAGAGACTTATGGCCATTGCAATTTGAGCTACAATCTGTGCTCGAGCATCGGGTTTTAGAATCAGGTTTTCTCCACAAAACATGCCAGTGCTCAAGCACTGGCACCTAGTGCTCGAGCATTGAGCTCGAAATTCAGTTTTCCACGCAGTGCTTTCACTTAATGCTCCAGCATACGCATTAAGCACAGCCAACACTCAAGCACTGCATTTTCAACACTCGAGTGTTGAGACCTTTATCAGTGCTGTCAAGTGATACTTCAAGTGAAAGCTTCCAGCAGAGCCAACACTTGAGCACAGATTTTCAGCACTCGAGTGTTGTGACCTTTCACTTAACACTGGAAGCCAACACTGCAAGTATTGTCTGTCAGCACTACTAACACTCGAGTACCAGCTTTCTATCACTCGAGTATCGGGCTAAAAATTTTCACTGTACATTAATACTCTATCTCAATTCTTCCAGCATTCACTTCCAACATTACCAGCACTCGAGTATCATTATTTCATCACTCGAGTATTATGATTCATCAAGATTATTTTTCATCACTTGCACAGAATACTCGAGTATTCCTAGAAAGTATTATTAACACTCAAGCACTGAAATTTATCACTCGAGTATTTGATTCTTTTTAAAACACTTTCACATAACACTCGAGCATTGCATCAGAGCATTGAACTTCTCCTTGAACTATTTTGAGCAACATTCGACCATAAAAACCTTATACTCGAGCACTGTCTCTCTCTCTCTGATAGCTTTGAGTCTAACACACCTCACCTACGCTTTACACCTACTTTCTTTATTCATGTAACGACATTTTTGAATATCAACTGCTCTCATAAATGCTTTATGCTTAGACTTCTTAACAGGAAATAGGCATCTCTGAATACTTCTCCAGCATGGGCTCTCAACGGATAAATGCACAGACAATGGATATATAGCATGCCAGACCCATTAATGCATATCACTGGGCATTGAAGCAGAAGAGTGACAGAAGCAAAACACTTTCTAACGGATTAATCTTTGTCAACAAACACTTGCTTCTTGTTAAGATTCCAACGGCTATTCTTTCTCTTTCAACAATCAAATTTGTCAGAGCAAACCAAGTTTGAAAAACAGAGCATAAGAGCCGAAGCCAAACAGAAAATACAACGCTCCTCTCCAACGGATATAATTTGCCAACATCTATAAATATGAGGAAGCAACGAACAGAGAAAAAGGAGAGAGATGAAGTAAATGGAGTCACTGAACACAAAAGATAGAGTGTTGATTCAAGGAAATCACGCAATAACTTTAGGACTCTGATTTTATACTTCTTCATGAGCTTCAGTGTCAATACAACCGCTTCATAGAGTGAAGCATTTTCTAAATGTAATCATCCCAACCTTTGAAAGTCACTTAGGATAGACTGAGTGAAACAAAGTGTAACCTTACAGATAGTAAGGGGGAGTGATTGTAAAGGTTTCTCAAGTACCTACGTTATAAACTTGAGTGGGTTTCATAAATGCTTGGAAACATTTATGGGGTTCTCAAGTACCCACCGTGATAAACTTGAAACAGCTTTGCAAGTGTTCGTAGTGAACTTGTGGTTGTAATGGTTTTCCAAGTACCTGGTTTAAACTTGGATGTTATAGTGGATTGAAAATCTCAGAGGTGTCTGAGGACTGGACGTAGGTCATAGAGGACCGAACCAGGATAAATCATAGTGTGTTCATCTTTCATTAATCTTCTCTAATTTCTAAGTACTTCGTTATTACCCAATCTGTTTTCATACTCTGTTTTGATCAACTTGATTTGAATGTTTTGATTAACTAAGTTTTAATAAAAAAGATTTTTAAAACACCCAATTCACCCCCTCTTGGGTGCAGCCATCCTAACAGATATTGAGTTGCTAATTTAAAAGAAGAAATTGTCACCACGTACCTGATGAATCATTGAATTCTAATGGGATACTGCATATGTTTGGACAGTCTTGTATTAATGTAGTACCATATATGTGGTTGAATTCATAACCTGGGTATATCTCTCTCAGCTTTGGCAAGCTTCTAAGATCCAAATAATTAAGCTTAGGAAATAGTGGCCTTTCATGATGAGCATCTACAACTTCACCTTCATTAGCTTGAACAACCCCCTCAAGTTGAGAGCAACCATGAATAGTGATTTCCTTCAACGAAGGACAGTGGGATGCCAGAGAATGTGAGAACAACCTTTTCACTTTGTGGCAATCATATACTTGAATGAACTCAAGTTTGGGGAAGCAAACATTAAAGGAAGAAGAAGAAAGATTTTTGGTCGATTCTTCACAAAATATTCCCTCATATTCTTCACAATAGCCTACTTCGAGTCTCCTCAACTCTGGAAGTATTGTGACAATAGCAGAAGTGAAGATGTTTTTCAATCTCGGGCATCCATACAATTTAACTTCTTCAAGTCTATGGAGGCTCACAATTTGTGTGGGGCCCTTCCAAATATATTCCAACTCTGGGAGGTCAGATAATGTTAATGCATGCAAGCTTGAATTCAGATTTAAAGGTGCTTGTGCTTTGTTAACAAATTCTTCTTTTCCTTTGACTTGCACTTCAAACATACATTTCTTTCTTCCACTGCTGATAATTCTTAGAACTTTCAAATTTAGGATGAAGCTTTTTGTAGTAAGCCCCACATAAGCTCCATTAGTCTCATTTCCCAGTAGATGTTTTAGAATTAAAATTAAAAATGAAACCCAGTTAGTTTCATATATTATACATTGATCATTGCATACTATTGATGATACTGCCTTTAATATTTAATATAAGTCCCCGTTGACTTTTTTGAGAAGATTAAAGAAGTTAAATAAAGCACTTTAGATTATATATATTAAAAAATTATTTATATCATTAGATTTTACATCGGTTTATAAATCGAATAAATTAATTTAAAAATAATACATATAAATTTATTTAATTTCTTTAGTATCCTGAAAAGGTTATCTAGGGTAAAGAACCAGATGTAGTAGTATATAATTCTTTTCTTTAAAAAAAATTTCTTAAAATATAATATGTAATTTAAAACAATAACATGTTGCTCTGATGTAGTTTAAATAAAAAGCCTGAGTAATTATTTTCTTAAAAAAGTAAAAATTAAAAACTAAAGAAGTGGTTTCTTGGAATATATTTTTCTTAATTGTGATATGCGTGTGCCTATAATTTAATAATAGACATTCTCATAAAAATAGTAAACATGAATTTTAAAAAAAAAATAAAAATTGATCGAATATATCAAGTAGTATAAAAAAGGTGAACAAAAGAAAAAAATCATTAAAACATAATCATTTGGAAGCTGACAACAATTCGATCTTCATGCTTGTGCATAATCGAACCCATGACATTTTAGGTAAAACCAAGAGGCTCTAACCACCAAGCCACGAGTTCAAAGTGCAACTCTAGTTACATTGGAATATTAACATTGTGAATTTGTGATAATATAATCTTAACATTCAATTAATTAGCGAATATTTTATTTTATTTTTGTTAAGTGATTACATTCAACCATATGAGCACTATATGACATCTAATTAATAATGCATATGTTTTTTTAACAAGTATGCATGTACATTTCATGACGCACTCATTTGAATATATTTATGATAATAATTTAAACATATTATACAATAGTAAATATGAATTTTCAAACAAAATTTAAAAGTAAAGGAATATAGCAAGTAGTATATAAAAGGTGAACTAAAGAAGAAGAAAAATTATATATTATAAAACAGTAAAAAAATCTTTAGTCTTCCACTAATATTTTATTAATTGAAAATTAAATCAAAACGGTAATTTTTGCCCTGAAACAAATGCATCAACATGTATTATTTTTACCATGCAATGATTCGAAATGGATTTTGGGAAAATACTTACACACGGATAATCTTGATTATCATGAAGTAGTGGATTCCCTTGTGCAGCTTCATCATCTTCAATGAGCCTCTCAAGTTGAGAGCAATCAATTATCCTTATTTCCTCAAGTGAAGGACAATGAGAAGCCAAAGAGTGAGACAGCAACCATCTCACTTTGTTGCAACCGTATATTGTAATCTGCTTAAGCTTGGGGAAGCAAACATTAGGGGAAGAAGAAGAAAGATTTTTGGTCGATTCTTCACAAAATATTCCCTCATATTCTTCACAATAGCCTACTTCGAGTCTCCTCAACTCTGGAAGTATTGTGACAATAGCAGGAGTGAAGATATTTTTCAATCTCAATCCATACAATTTAACTTCTTCAAGTCTATGGAGGCTCACAATTTGTGTGGGGCCCTTCCAAATATATTCCAACTCTGGGAGGCCAGATAATCTTAATTCACACAAGCTTGAATTCAGCTTTAAAGGTGCTTGTGCTTTATTAACAAATTCTTCTTTTCCTTTGACTTGCACTTCAAACATACATTTCTTTCTTCCACTGCTGATAATTCTTAGAACTTTCAAATTTAGGATGAAGCTTTTTGTAGTAAGCCCCACATAAGCTCCATTAGTCTCATTGCCCTGTAGATGTTTTAGAATTAAAATTAAAAATGAAACCCAATTAGTTTTGCATATTATACATCGATCATTGCATACTAGTGATGATAATACATCTAATCTTTAATAAACTCCTAGTGGACTTTTTTGAGGAGATTAGAAGTTAACTAAAGCACTTTAGATTATATATATACATTAAAACATTTATTTATATCACTAGTTTTATATCAGTTTATAAGCCAGACAAATTAGTTCAAAAAAAATTATATATATATATATAAGCTTATTTAATTTCCTTAGTCTCCCAAAAAGGTTACCCGGAGTAAAGAACCGGAGGTAGTGGTATTTAATTCTTTTTTTCAATTTTTTTAAAACATAATATGTAATTTAAAAATAAGATGTCGACTCTTACCTAGTTTAAATAAAACAAACCTGAGTAATTATTTTCTTAAAAAAGTAAAAATTTAAAATACAAAGTTTTTTTTTTGAAAAATGAAATTAATTGTTCGCAAAAAAATTAAAATGAAGAAAAGAGACAAGCATTTATCAAATTTATATGTGGTGAGAAATAACAGTTTATGAAAAATAATATCTTGTAAATCTTAAAAAGGGATAAGAAAAGCTAAAGAAGTCATTTCTTGGGAATATATTTTTCTTAATTGTGATATGCGTGTGCCTATAATTTAATAGTAGACATTCTCATAAAAATAGTAAACATGAATTTTTAAATAAAATTAAAAATTGATCAAATATAGCAAGTATTATATAAAAGGTGAATGAAAAGGTGAAAAAATTCATCAAACCATGTGGAAGCTGCAAAGCTACTTCTCTGACAACAATTGGGCCTTCATTTTTAGAGGATCGCTAAGGCATGCATAATCGAACTCATGACTTTTTAGGTAAAGCCAACAGGCTCTAACCACCAAGCCATGAGTTCGAAACATAACCTCAATTTGATTCTGACATTAAGATTGTACATTTGTGATAACATAATCTCAACATTCAATTAACTAGCCAATATTTTATTTTATTTTTGCTTAGTTATTATTTTCAACCTTATGAGCACTATATGACATTTAATTATTAATATAAACTTTTTTTAACAAGTACGCATTTACATTTCATGACGCACACAAATTATTAGAATATAATTTTAATAATAATGTAAATATATATTATACAATAGTAAACAAATCTTCAGTTTTCCACTAATATTTCATTAATTGAAAAATAAATCAAAACCTAATTTTTTTTTTGAAGAAAATGCATCAACATGTATTATTTTTGCCAAGCAATGATTCGAAAGGAATTTGGGGAAAATACTTACACACGGATAATCTTGCTTATCATGAAGTAATGGATTCCCTTGTGCAGCTTCATCATCGTCAATGAGCCTCTCAAGTTGAGAGCAATTACTTATGTTTATTACCTCAAGTGAAGGACAATTAGAAGCCAAAGAACAAGAGAACAACCATTTCACTTTGGTGCAATAATCAATCTCAAGTTTCCTCAGCTTTGGTAGGCTTGTAATTGTGGTGTGGGTGAAGATGCAAGTTTCCAATTTAGGACAACTTTTTATGCTTAGCTCTTGTAACATAGGGAGAGAGCAGCTGATAGATGACTCTTGGAACACTTGTTCAAGATTCTCCATCTTATCCAAGCTTAAAGTAACTAGGTCTGAGAAAATTTGTTGTGTTTGAAGAATGTTGACGTCAAGGTTATCAATGATGAATCTTTTCTCTTGACAACATGAAACACCTAAGTGCTTTATCCCATGATTTATATCTTTGTGATCCCACCAACAATTCTCTAGCGAAAGGAGGTTTGCTCTATGAATGAGATCTTTCATTGGCGACTTTAAAGCAGAGAATTTAAAGCCTTGTATAGATAAACATCTCAATGCCTCATCACGACTATCCAAATATTCTAGAAAAGGAGCCATGGATCTACAAACACTAGATGTAGAATCATAGATAACATACCTCTTCAACCTTGAAAGAGAGAAATTTTTTGGGACGGCAGATTTTCTATCCCAAAAATATAATTCTTCAAGTTGCTCACATCTTCCAATCACTTCTAAAGGACATTTGGCAATTAGACAATTGAAGGTATCCAAAAGTTTTAGCATTTTCATGTCTACAATTGCAGCAGGTGGTTCATTTAACGAAGAACCACGTAAGTCAAGAATCTCCAATCCTTTGAGTTCACCCAAAAAAGAGAGGTCACCCAAATTTTTTCCTCTAAGACATAAGGTGCGAAGATTTGTTAATGACACAATTGATCGAGGGGTTGACTGATAAGATCTCCAATGCCTCAAGTTCTCCATGTAAAGCTAAATGTTACGAGTGCCAAAACTTTGAGTGCATCTATTGCTCGAAGATCTTCAATGAGCCCATGAGGGTGAAGTAGTATAATCTCAAGTGTTGGACAATGCAATTGATTAGAGAGTTCGAAATTCTTATCCAAATTCCATAATGATAGCGCCTTTGTGTCTTTCAAACTGTTTGAAATTTCAAGGCTATCCACCAAAATTGGTCCGCGTTGCTTCCTTGCAATCCATAAAGCTACATCTCGAACCAAGTCATGCATTTTTATACATGGTTGCTCATCTATACTCATTACTAAACAATAATCTAACAAGATCTTAAGAGCATCTAAAATCTCTCTCCTCACATCCTCCATTGTGACAGTGGTCCCCTCGAACTCAAATGTCCCCTTGCTAAATCGAAATAAATCCTCTTTATGGATTTCATGATCTTCCGGGAACATAGAGCATAATAAGAAGAGTGACTTGGCCGTTGAATTTGGCAAAGCATCATAACTCAATTTGAGACATGTATAGGCGCTGCTCAAACCCTGATTATCATTCATTGGTCGAGAATGTTTTAGTCTCCATAGTGCAGACTCCCATTCTCCAATAGATTTTTTCTTTAAGGATCTTCCCACTGCTACAATAGCAATTGGTAGCTCCTTGCATTCCTCAATGATTTTCCTTCCCACATCATGAAACATATATGAGGCATCATCGAATAGGTTTGCATACTTCTTAAATAATTCCCACGCTTCCTCTTTAGCTATCAAAGGTAATTCAATCTCATTCTCACAATCCATAGACACACATACCCTCCGAAGGCGAGTGGTTAACAAGATATGACAACCTTCAACAAGTGGAATGCCGATATCTCCAAGACTAAGATACTCCCAAACATCATCCAAGATTAAAAGGATCTTCATATTTTTCAATCTTTCTGACAGTCTTTGTGCTCTTGGTAGTTGAGTTTCCTCTTGAAATTGCAAGCCTATCTGGTCTGCTATTTGCTGCTGAATGTTCAAAACATTAAGGGGCTTTGAAATGACAACCATGACGACTTTGTCAAAAACCTTCAGTTCATCCATTTCCCTGCCCACTTGCTTTGCCAAAGTGGTTTTGCCTGAACCCCCCATACCATATAATCCCACCAGCTTGTTGTTGTCATCTTTGATTGCCTTTAAAACACGATTGTAAGTGGATTTCCTTGAGTTGAAGTCAATGAAGTCTTTGGAAGAAATGTTAATGATGCTATGAAGTTGCTTCAGTTGGGAAAAAGGCTCAAAGGTAGAATCTTGTTTGAGGCGCATCATTTGCTTAGCCTTATTTTCCATTTGTTTTGCTAAAGAATATCTTCGGGACACATTGAAACACTTGTTTCCTTCTCCTCCAAGCTCTTGCTGCAGCTTTTGCACCTCCTCTAGGATAGCATTCACATCATCCAACCACTTCCTCACCGACGGCATTATTTCTTCAGTTTTCTGATCAGCTTCTTCCTTACGCTTTTCCACATCTGCTAGTTTCACCTTCAACTCTTGTTTTTCTTTGTCAACATCTCCAATGAATTGCTTGAAGCAGAACAAATAAGTAGCTCCTTGTGAAATTGGAGCCACTAGGTATTCTGCAACCTTTGAGGCGATTGAGATCACAATGTCCACCATCTAATGCAATAAAAAGCAATCACATATACTTGGTTAATGATTTGCAAAAGCATATTCAACTGAAACCAGCTAATTGTGAGAGACTGAATGTGCATAGAACTATTAACAGTGTGTATAAACTCAGTTATAATATCTATCTAATTAATTAA
>JANTPZ010027254.1:0-10279 GCA_025593235.1 Vachellia pachyceras
TTACTGTCACTAGTGAAGAAGCAGGAACAGGTGAAGAGGCCAAGAAAATAGTTCTCATGTTCTTGGAGAGATTGTCACATCCATTGAGCCTCAAAAAATCAAACAAACAGCAGAGAAACATGGAGATGGTTGCTCGAATATTGCCCTATTTGACATATGGTGAACCTGCTGCAATGGATGCTCTTGTCCAACATTTTAGCCCTTACTTGCAAGATTGGGTTGCATTTGATCATTTGCAGAAACAATTGGACGATGTCAAAGATGAGAGCATTGTTCAACAAGCTTTAAAGCAGAGGTTTACCCTGGAGAACTTTGTTAGGGTTTCGGAGTCACTGAAGACAAGTTCCTGTGGAGGAAGATTGAAGGACATAATCCTAGAAAAGGGTATAACTGGAACTGCAATAAGACATCTGAAGAATAGTTTTGGCAATGCAGGTCAGGCTGGCTTTAGGACCAGTGTTGAATGGGTATCGGGCTTAAAATTACCATCTGTGCCTCTCATACTGTCTATGCTGAGAGGTTTGTCAATGGGGCATCTCCCGACTCAAAAATGTATTGATGAAGAAGGTGTCTTGCCTTTGCTGCATGCCCTGGAGGGAGTCGCTGGAGAGAATGACATTGGAGAAAGGGCTGAAAACTTGTTGGACACGCTTTCTAACAAGGAAGGAAAAGGAGATGGATTCCTGGGAGAGAAAGTAATCAAGTTGCGAGATGCAACAAAGGATGAAATGAAGCGCAAGGCTCTTCGGAAGAGAGAGAAGTTGCTTGAGGTACCGTATATTTAACCTCTTGTTTACAATTTGTTTACTGGGTGCGTACAATGAGCTATGGATATATTGGCTATTGACAAAGAACTTGTTTAATGTTTTTATTTTTCTGTTTGATACAGGGGCTTGGAATGCGCCAGGAAATTTCACCAGATGGAGGTGAGCGGATTATTATCGCTCAGCCTGTCCTTGAAGGTTTGGAAGATGTGCAGGACGAGGAGGATGGATTGGCTTGCATGGTATGCCGGGAGGGATACAGTTTACGACCCACTGACCTACTGGGCGTCTACTCTTACAGCAAACGTGTTAATCTAGGAGTAGGTGCATCAGGAAATCCCCGTGGAGAATGTGTTTACACTACCGTAAGTTACTTCAATATCATTCATTTCCAGTGCCATCAGGAGGCCAAAAGAGCAGATGCTGCCTTGAGGAACCCCAAGAAAGAGTGGGAGGGCGCCGCACTTAGAAATAATGAATCTCTATGCAATTCTTTGTTCCCTGTTAGAGGCCCATCTGTTCCCCTGGCACATTATATTCGCTATGTCGATCAGTACTGGGATAACCTCAATGCACTCGGACGTGCAGATGGAAACAGGCTCCGTCTATTAACCTATGACATTGTTCTGGTATGCTGCCGAGCTGCTTTGTCTATCTTGTCCCTGAATAATGTGAATTTGATACCAAAATGAAAAGGGAAAACCTGATTAAAGAATTTTTTTAGTATAGGAAAAGATTCCGAAACTGAAAGCGTGTCTGCTCCACTATATTCGTACAATCGGTCTCTAAATGCACCTTGGTGTTTTTTTCCTCCTTGTAGATGCTTGCTCGGTTTGCCACAGGAGCATCATTCAGTGCAGATTGCCGAGGCGGGGGACGGGAAAGTAACTCTCGTTTTCTTCCATTCATGATTCAAATGGCACGTCATCTTCTTGATCAAGGAAGTCCTTCCCAGCGTCGTACCATGTCTAAGGCTGTATCGGCATATATAACCTCTTCAACATCAGATCCCAGACCCTCTACTCCACCCGGGCCACAATCTACAATAGGGACAGAAGAAACTGTTCAATTCATGATGGTCAATTCACTCCTCTCAGAGTCTTACGACTCCTGGTTGCAGCACCGCCGTGCTTTCTTGCAGCGTGGTATTTACCATGCATACATGCAGCACACTCATTCCCGCTCCCCAGCACGTCCCTCATCTGGTTCTGCAACACCTGAGAGAGTGGAATCATCGGGAAGTAGCACGGAAACAGGGAAGAATGAGGAGCTTCTTTCTATCATTCGACCTATGCTGGTTTACACAGGCTTGATTGAGCAGCTACAGAAATTTTTCAAGGTGAAGAAACCGGCTGGTCTGACGACCATAAGAACAGAAGGGACGTCATCAACAGCAGCAGCAACAGCCGAAGGGGAAGAAGAGAGTGGGAGCTTGGAAAGTTGGGAAGTGGTGATGAAGGAGCGACTGTTGAATGTGAAAGAGCTACTGGGATTCTCCAAGGAGATGCTGTCCTGGCTGGACGAGATGAATTCTGCTTGTGATCTGCAGGAGGCTTTCGACATAGTCGGCGTTCTTGCTGATGTTTTGTCGGGTGGGTTCACCCGCTGTGATGATTTTGTTCAGGCTGCCATTAGTGCTGGAAAATCCTGAATAATGTGTCGTGTGCCCCTCCTGAATTAATTATTCATGTATCTCTGTGACCCAGCATTGTAAAACGCATGTCTTGATACTTATGTTCTTGTGAACAAGTGAAGCTTGTGGAAATTCAGTTTTGGTTATGAAGATGCCATGTTACAGCCTAGTCATTTTTGCACAAGTTCTATATAAATAATTTATTGGCTAAGGCATACGGTTGGTTCTCTGAATTAGCATCCAGTTTCAATGTTATAAAGCAATTGTTGTGCGCCAAGGCTCCATTTGTTTGAGCTTGGGCTGCTTGGCAATGTAATTGTGACTTTGTTAAATTGTAATATATTGAGATTTATTAGTAGGTTATTGAGTGGCTAAGTTTTTCTGTACTTATTGAATTAAATTACAGTATATCCTCCTATAAATCAATGTTATATAAAACTCATTTCTGAAAAAAATAATGACAAATTCAGCTTTATGGCACACATCACATGGATGTACTAGTCCAAATGTTCACATGATCTGGGATTGTTTGGGCCAAATAAAGCTCTAGGACCTACTTTTGCCATTTTCAGCATGGAAATACCTAGACAGAAAGTGATTAGAGGACCAATGGACGCTTAGTAGAGTTGGGAAGGGCTACTACCAGCATTCCTCAAGGTGAGGGTTCGAACCCTGGGGAATGACGGTCGCGATAATTAACACAACCTCAAAGAAGTTGTTCCATCGGTACCTCGCTACCACCGTAAGGTCTTCTCGCGGGGGGTCCGGATTAGTCTGGGGCGGGCAATGAACCCAGGATACCCCAAGAGACCGGATGATTTATACAAAAAAAAAAAAGAAAGTGATTAAAGGATTAAATCATCTATAGGTCTCATAACAAATGTAGAGCATGAATCGATCATCTTAGGATAGATGATAATGGCCTTATAATAAGGACCAGAGTGGTACATTATTCCTTATGAATTACAAAGTCTACATGATAATAAATTGTATGCCCAAAAATCGACATTGGTTCAGGAAGAGATAAGGCCTAAAAAGAAGATCCAGAAAAAAAGAAATGATCATAAGGATTCTAAAGTGTTGAAACATGGAAGTGGCACATGGAGCTTTCAGAATCTGGGATAGATCCGGAAATATAACAACGGACCTCTATATTCCAGGGGAAGGAGTTTTGCTTTGCACGATCTAGATAGAGAACCACTCTAGAACTTGCATACACTCTGAATTCCCAGAATCTATTGTACTTGCACGCATTTATTGATACAATCGTTTCCATCTTTCTCTCACTAAATTCTCTAGCTCTTATTTTAATCTTTGGTGACCCAAATTCATTTTACAATTATTCTTTATGAAAATTTGTTTAAATATAAATGAAGGTTAAAATTGTACATTTATATAAAAAAATGTAATGACATAATATATAAATACTCCCATAATCCTTGTTATAAGTCATTTATAAATAATTTGAGTATAACAATAGAAACAATCAAAACCATTAAAATTCAAATAATTTCTAATATTATCCTTGGTAACTATAGTAAACTCTAATCTCTTCTCCTACTCTTATTAAAGATGGGTATATATTAAGAAACAAATATTTAATGCTCCTTGAAACTAGCAAATACCTTGTTAAAATGACCAAGAGCACCTTCTATAGTTGGTGTCTTATAATAAGAATAAAAGGAATTAGGATTAAAGAAAATATATTCTTTTAACTTTTGTAAATATGACCGGATGAGTAATAATCAAGGCTGTTAAATTATGATGTCACCATGCCTAGATTTATTAACATGACAGAAAATTGACTTATAATATATATATATATATCGCATCCGTTTTCTATGACAGAAAATTCTTCAGGAAATGCGAAAAATGTAATGTTTAACAATTATTTAACAGTAACGACTTTTTATTAAAAAAATTTCATGCATAAGACTGCAATTTTTTTATTTTACGAATATTACATTAATTAATTAATAGTAGGCTCAAGTACATGTTTGATTATTTAAGTTTACATCAAGTTCCATTTTTCATTTGTATTTTCATTAATAGTATATCCTCTAGAATAATCTAATTATCTTCATTTGTATTTTCCTGATAAGTTTTGTATGAAAAAAATAGTAACAAATTTAGTCTAAATTTAAATTACCATGATGATGATGATGACATTCCCATGACTTGTTAAAGTCAATTAAAAGATTATAGAGCCATCCATGAATTTCAACGATGTCTGCCTCCACTTTCCCTACACACACACACTCTTTTGTGGCAAATTCCATTAACTTCTATTATGGAATTTGACACTCTCCCACTATCGTTGTGTTAAATGACCACAATCTACAGCATTTTCAATACTTGGACTAAGCAATAAAAAAAATCCGGTTAGAATATAACTAATTAAAATATAATTGAAAAAGTAACAAAACATGCTTCTGTATTAAAATAGAAATAATTTGAGTTGACATGAAAATAAGAAGTTGACCTGTATCGTTTGGCAAAGCTTTTGGGATTGCAAAAAGTAGCTTCTAGTGGGACAAAATGCATTAGGTCTAAAATGACCCGTTTTGGCTATGCATCTATGGAATTTTATTTTTTAGGCTGAAGTATGTATTTGGTCCTTTAGATTTACATCAGTTTCAGTTTAGTCACTTATGTTCAAAAGGTACAATTTTAGTCATTTTATCTTAATACCGTTAGTTTCATTTAATAGAAAAATTTAAACGATGATTTTGTAGTTAAATGATCATAAAACATGATTAAAATTTAAAATATAAAAATAATTATATTGAATACTTCAAATTTAAACATATTTTTATTATTTTATCAGCATTTAAATGCAAAATCATTGTTTAAATTTGATGAGCCATCATTTGTCGTTAAATAAAACTAACAGTGCTCAGAAAAAGACCTGAGTTGAAGTTTGATGTAAACTTAAAGAACCAAATGTATAATTTAGATTATTTTTATCATTTTATTTTTCCCTCTAAAATGATCACAACATATAAAATAATATATATCATTTAATGAGATTCATGTCATTTTAAATCATTTTTCACCAAAACTACTTCTCAAACATCTACCCAAACAAATTTTTATTTTCACAAAAAGTCATTTCTGTCATCGCTTATCCAAAAAAAAATCACATTACATCATCTAACTTCTACCTAAAGTTCCATTGTTAAAAATCATTATACCTAAAAGTCACTTCTATCTCCGTTTATCCAGACGGGTCTGAGATAAAGTTTGATTAGAAAAGTATTACAAGAGACCCCATGAACTCAATTTGTTAAAAATTTTGGATTAAAACCTGTTGTCAAACCCTATTAGGTCAAAGCTAGGCCACTAAGGTAAATTAATAACCAACAAAGCCCAGCATGGTTTATAGATGACTGGCTCCCGTAAACATGATGTCATGTGTTGGGAACTAGGCCATGTCTGTGGAAAATCCACATATTGGGAGGATTTGTCTCCAATCTTCAGTTACGGATTGGGAAAATAGTAAAGAAGTACTTTTATGTAAGTCGAGATAAATATGTGGATGAGATTGTCTCATTTTGTGAAAAAATACTATTGAACGTGTTTTTGGACGAGAGTTAAATGTTTCTAAACAAGTACACAATCTCATGGAAAAGGCTTTAGTGGAAGACATAACACCCACTTAACCAAGAGGCCCTCACATCGTAATAATCCGACAATGCTTTAAATATAATTGCTTATAATATAAGAATGTATGTGTTAAGTAAAAAAAAAATTCCACTTATATGATCTCTACACCACCTTAGACGGATTAGTCTTTAGTTGTCGATTAAGGGATTTTTGCCTAATTTCTACAAGGAAAAAAACGCAATGGTAATTAGTAACCAATGATCCGTTTGGAAACACGATAGAGAAGTACTTTTACATAAGTCGAGGTAAATATGTGAAAGAAATTATCTTGTTTTACGGAAGAACATTGTTGAACGTGCTTTTAGCTCTCTTCAAAGCTTTGCCAAACCATCACTTTGCAAGTACTTTTCAGCCAAACAAATTCTTTTTTTTTTTTGGTGAAAACCAAACAAATTCTTTGACCACCATAACAGTCATGCAGTCAAAGCTGGGACAGAGGAGGCCATAGATTAATGGGAGTTTGTATAAAGAATAAGTGGCAAAAATCGATTTTTTGTGTTATTTCTGCATAACCTAAAATGTCGCAATCATATTTTATTGTTAAACATCAATTTCTTTGCTGAAAATCATTTTTTTGTCTTTTTTCATATGTTTACTCTTGGTTTTTTAATTTTTAATGAGTTTTTATTTTAATCCTTATACGTAAATCACGTCAATATTAGTTAATATTCCAGGACAATCTAATTAATGGTATTAACAATACATTATCAAAGTTATCACCATTATCCAAACCCTTATACTAGCTAGTATAAGCAAATTAGGTACCCCTCTGAGAATAAAGAATGGGAATTTTTTTATCCTATTTTTATCACGTCATTTAATTTTTTACAAACTAAAATGTATGTTTGATCTTTTAAGTTTATATTAAATTTCAGTTTGATCCTTTAACTTTAAAAAAAAGTGTGCTTTTAGTTCTTTATTATTGATATCATTAATTTTACTTAATGAAAAATAATGACTCAACAAATTTAAATAGTAATTTCATAATTAAATACTAACAAAATATAGTTAAATTTTACTATAAAAATAGGTATATTAAATAATCAATATTTAATTATATTTTAACATTATTTAATTACAGAATGATGATTGAATTATTTTTGTTATTAAATAAAACTAACCTTATTAATAATAAACAATTAAAAATGCAGGTATCAGCACACCTTTAACATGAGTTGATGCGAAGAACAGATGGTAGCAAGTAAATGCGAAGCAGTGGATTATTGTTTCCATGACATGTGTTTGTACCTTGTACGTGTTGGCTGTCCTTGTCGTTTGTCTCATTGCAGCTTTCTTGTACCCTTGCCATTCCCTATGTTGATTCCTTTTTCCCTTTCCTTTTCATGATTTAAGGTTGGGATTCACACATATATTTGAATTTTGCATTATTAGGTTACCGTTGTATAAAAAACACACACACATTTATATAACTTTGAATCCTTGATATAAATCTATTACTTAAAATATATTAATTAATTTATCTAATTTATAAATTAATATTTTTTCAATTTTAATTAGAGAAAATTAAATTAAAGAACCCGAAAGAAATGATATTTATTGCGAAGAATCATAAATGTTGTAATTATTTAAAATGATAAAAAATAAAAATAATAAATTACCCTTGACAAGTAACAATTTTTATTTTCCCTTCTACATTCTCTCACATTGTATTTTTTACAAAAATTTTAAATTTTATCAAATTAAACATAATTTTTCTCAATTTTTTCTGAAAAAAAATTACACTTTGTTCAATTTTTTTAAAATTATATATTTCTTAAAACTTTACACAAAATTTAATTAAAAATAAAAATTATATTTTATAAATTATTATATATGTTCATAAAAGTTATGTTATTCCTGAAAATGAAACTAAAATTTACGTTTCTGGCAAAAAAAAGAAACTAAAACTTAACATAGTTTACAATACTTCAATAAAGGTTTATATATTTAATTTTAATTTAAGAAAATTTATGTGAATTAAAAGTGTATGTAGTGTTAATAAAAATGTAGATAATCTATTATCTTATGAAAAGGTATAAAATTTTATTTTTTATGAAAAAATTTTAACTTTTTTTGCAGGAGAAAAATTTAATGATTGTATAAATAAAGCGACTTGGTGTTGTGTTGATTTATTAAATGATATATTGATTATCTGAATATAAAACTTAGTGAAAAATAAAAATTAAAAAAAGGATACAATCATATCACATGTGAATTATATATGTAGTTTTAATTTTAAGTATAGTAAACAATGTAACAAGTTTAGTTATAACGATTTAGTAATTTTAATTTTATATTTTGAGATTTGGTCATTCTAAGTAATTACAATTTTAAAAATCATTTATAATAAATATTATTTTTTTTCATTTATTTTAGTTTTGCCTTTTAAGTCTAAGAGCTAGTTGACTTTATTGAGGATATTAAAAAAACTCAATGCATTACTTAATTATAACATATGTTTTAAAATATTTATATATATCATTCAATTATATATCATTTTATAAGTCAAACAAATTATTTTGAGAAAAATGATAAATATATCAATAAATTAGCTTTCTTAATTTTCAAAAAAAGTCTAATGCCTCTTACATTAAGAACTGTAGGTAACATAAAATAGTACAACAATTTACATAAATAAATACCTTTTTATGTAATATATTTAGCATTTTTAATCTTTCTGATTCTAATACTAATGATCGGACATTTCTGAGGTGCATGCATGCATGCTCAGTATGTTTTCACTAAGAAGATTATCGATGATGATCGATGAGCTTATTCTTTGATGACAGCTCGTTAGGCTCTTAATTACATTATTTGTAGTGGTAGAGCCAGGACCTTCTATCAATAGGGGCAATTTTTCCATTTTCAAACAAATGACAATAGATTTGCTAGTATAGATAATTTGAGTGGATTGAAATCTTAAAAATCAATGGGTTCATAACAAAAAGTCTCATGCTATTTACATAAATACCCAAAAGTTGAGTGGGGGCATTTGCCCACACTCACACACATGTGACTCCGCCACTGATTATTTGATCTCGAAAATCCCAATATCTGAGCATAACATAGCTCTCTCATATATCTAATTCGATCCGTATAACCTTATAATTAACCATCACCCATCATTATTTGTTGCATGGTTTCTAAAAAAAAAACCATGTTTATATGAATCAAATTACCAGTCACACTATAGCTCCATTGTAAGTTGAAGGTAAAATCCCACCTTCCTTTAATGTTTTTAACAATGATGAAGTGAGTAAATTACCTGAACTCGAATTCATACTGAAAAAGATGCGTACTTTCTCCGTCTATCTTACCTATTTAATTAAGGCTCAAATGTAATTTATTACATCTCTGTCTTATTAAAGCTTTATTTAATAAGGAAAAAGTTCAAAAAATGCTACAATTTAAAACATACTAAATTAGTTAGCTACCATTTTTTTTTAATGAATGATTTAAAGTGGCTTATATTATGGATCAAAAGAAGTACAATTAATATCTGAAAGTGTCTCGAGGAAGATTGCATTTTGTAGAAGAATAAATATGTTTAAAAAAAAGCTTGTAGATATTGATTTTCAGATTATTTTTTTAACTTAAAAAAAGATAAAATGAACACTAAATTTAAACATAAAAAATGAGAAGAATATAAAATCATAATGAGTGAGCAATGAGCAGGACTAAATAACTGCTATAGAAAGGGAAAGGTTCTTGCTGGGCGTCCCATTGATTATTGGTTACTTTTGCAAACTTCGTGTTTATCATTCTTATTTCTTTATTTTCGTATTTTTATTTCCTAAAATATTTTGCAGTTTCCGGAACGAATTCAAAATCCCCAAAAAATATCGCATGCTATTTTTTTTTTTGCCAACAAGATAAACTATATATATAAAGCAGGCAAACTACAAATCAACAAAACTGTACAACAGCACGGCCCAATAAACCAAACAAGCAACTGGGCCCAAACCACACAATGAAAAACCCAAACCAAGCAACACAACAGAGACCACAACACGCACCAACAGTAAAACCAAACCCTACACACAACAACAAACACAAAGAGACAGAAGAGCCGCCGCCGCCGCCACCGTCGATGCCACCGCCAGAACCAAGAAGACACACCAAAGTGTCAGCAGCACAGAGGGATGGGGGTTCGAAGATCCACACCATCAGATCTCTCAAGTGCATCAACGAATCTGCTAGAAAGCGAGCAGATTTC
>JANTPZ010027458.1:0-14137 GCA_025593235.1 Vachellia pachyceras
GCAGGGTCCATGGACTAAGAGCATGATGCAATCATTGCCATTGTACTTCATATATAGAGTGACACATCAAATGTTTTTTCACCGGATGTTGAAAGTCGCTCAAGCAAAACTTCCAGATATGCTTCAAACTCTTTCTGCAACAGGCTTACCTCTTGCTTGCGTCTCTAATCCCTTCAATAAACCCAGCCCTCTCCGATTAAATGTGTCCTTTCCTTCCTGTAATGATATTGGTTGGAGCTTAGCACGACTGATATACTTGTTTGATGTCCAACTTGAGAGAAATGTTGCCACGTAAGCTTATATTCACTGCATCATTCAGTTACTTGATCACTTGTTTATCTATAGTTTTCTGTTAAATATCAACTGCAAATGTTAAATTGATTATGCTTAATCTATAATAAGCAGTATGTTTAAAACCAACTTTTTATGTTTTTTTGGGGGGTGGGGGGGGAGAAAGGTAGTGTTTGGGATCTATGGTTATGCATTTTTGCATTGTTGGTTACGTCAGATTACTTGGAATAGTCTTTGGTTTTGTTTATTAAACATTTGTACAAAAAATTGTGAGTTTTTGCAAGGGTTCTTGGGAAAAGGAAGTTTTCTGATACATGGTGCTTTCATTAGATTTAGTCTATGTAGTTAAAGGGAAGTGTTAGACTTTGTAAAGGATGAACATTTCCTTTGAAATTTTTGTCAAGATAATTTACATTATTGTATGAGTTTCGTTGCTTTTAATTCCTTCAGAAAGTTTTCTATCATATTTTCAAATGTACAGGAAAACTCAACTATTTTAAAGCAAAATATGTTTCCTTGGTAGCACTAAAAGGTAAGGATGTGATTTGAAGGATGCATTGGGTTCCTATCATCAAATCTTTCCCAATTGAGGGTTTAGAATGATTTGAGTCCCTTTCCGTCTTAAAGGATTAAGGGTAATGCTGGAAATTTAACTTTTCAAATCCATCCCATCCCTTTGCATTGTAACTTCTAAAGAAAGGGGAGTGATTTGCTGTTCCCTTTCCATTGAACTTCCAAACAATGGAAAGACTTTGTGGTAACTCAAACCCACACATCCCACTCCTCTCCAAATTGTCAAACAATCCCTGAAGACCAAAATTTACCTCGATAGATTTATTCAGAGATACTTACAAAGAATTCCATGAGAAAAATGTTACAAGGGTTCAGGTAGGAAAATATGAAACTTTTTTCCTTACACATTTTCTGTTTTTTTTTTGGGGAGGGGTGGCTGGGTAATTCTGATCTTATATTGCTGATTGAACTAAGTTTGTCTGAGCAATTCAAATTATGTCGACTGGAACATACATCTAATATGCCTTATCCTACTTGGACTCTTTCAGGATCTTTGTGGCGCTCCTTGTAGCATGTGCGTCATTTGTTTTTATTGGCGGTCTCCTGTTTTTCAAATTCAGGTAATCGTTAATATGCACCTTCTGAATTGTGTTTTTTGTTCATGATTTTCATATTTAGTAGTGTAAGTGGCATAATGTCCACACTTCCCTGCTTTCTTTATCCTATAAAAATTACAGTGGACCTTTCTATTACGCCAATATGTTAGGACATTTCAAGGTAGACAAGTGATTAGTTCCACTGCAAGTGTGCTTAATCTTGTTTCCTAACCTGGGGCCATGTTGAATCATTCAGGGGTCAAAAACAGTCATTAGAGAACTGCTTCTGGGAAGCGTGGGCATGCCTCATTTCATCATCAACTCATCTAAGAGTATGTTGAAAGTGTTGTAAATCATCGTCGTTTTTTTTAATTGACTCATTGTCCCCTGTGCTGTTTATATGCATTGACTATTGCTGAAGAACAGCTTTTCTTGCTGGACTGCAGCAATCAACTCGTGTTGAGCGTGCTCTTGGATTTATTCTTGCAATATGGGGTATATTGTTTTACACTCGCCTTCTAAGCACAATGACCGAACAATTTAGGGTAAGGTCCAAAGCAGTAAGCATTCAACAAGAATTATTTTCGGTACATGTCTTTAATTATCAGTCTTGGAGCAGAATAATATGCAAAGACTCAGAGAGGGGGCCCAAGTGCAAGTTTTGGAGACTGATCATATCATCATTTGTGGTGTGAATAGTCATCTGCCTTTCATATTAAAGCAGCTAAACAAGTATCATGAATTTGCGGTCCGCCTAGGTACTGCTACAGCTAGGTAAGCAGTTCAGATAAGGTTGTTGCACTAACTTATGCTCATAATGCTTGCTTTCTATATACACTGATTGAATCCAATTCAGGAAGCAGAGAATCCTTCTTATGTCTGATCTTCCTAGGAAACAGATTGATAAAATAGCTGAACCAATGGTAAAAGATTTAAATCACATTGACGTCCTTACAAAGAGGTATGAATTCTTGGATATCTTCCTATATCATTTTGTTTAATTTAAGAAACATTCATGACAACTTCCCCCCTTTCCTTTTAACGAGGTAAAATATTGTAACATGTGTACTTTTTGTCGTACATTTTTTTTTATGAATTTTATTTTTGAGCACGATGGCACTTTTAGCTTCCATTGTTTACGCATTAGAACTGTTGATCCCCACTAATTTCAACTATCAATTAGAGCATCATTCCTCCAGTGTAAACATAGCAATCAATACTATTTCTCCATTAATTTTCATTAACATTGTATAATTTTGCATTTATTCAGAGGCATTGATTGTTCCTTTGGTTAGTTTTTTTCCCCATGTATTACATGAAAAACCCTGGTAAAAGCAAAATTGAAAGAGAACCATGATTTTCAATTCAAGGTCTATTATGGCTCATGTCTAAATTTTTTGGCTCTGCAGTGGCAGCCTTAATTTGACAAAATCATATGAAAGGGCAGCAGCCAACAAAGCTCGCGCAATAATTATACTGCCAACAAAAGCAGATAGGTAATAGCTGATCTGCTTAAAATGCAAATTGGTTGCATGGTTCCTGCCCAATTTCAATTGAATTTACTTGACCTCCTTTTATAAATCCATCCTAGCATGTGAAGTAAGTATGTTATTGTCTTTCATCAACATTCTGAATTTCACTTTGATGAAGTTTATTGATTTCAGATCCTTAATCTCCTAGGTATGAAGTCGACACCGATGCTTTTCTATCTGTTTTAGCCCTTCAACCAATTCCAAAAATGGATTCTGTCCCCACCATAGTTGAAGTATGTTGCACACATTCAGCTTGTAATGAAATAAAGAATATTAAATTCAAATGCTGTGCACAGAAGTAAGAATTTGTTGTGTTCAATGAATTCAGGTTTCAAGTTCCAAGACATGTGAGCTCTTAAAATCTATCTCAGGATTGAAAGTAGAGCCGGTAGAAAATGTTTCATCCAAATTATTTGTTCAATGCTCTCGGCAGAAGGAGCTTATAAAGATCTACAGACACTTGCTAAATTATCGAAGTATTGCATACTCTCTGCATATCATATTATTTGTCAGCATTCCTTCTGGTCCATTACTTAATTTTTTCGGTGGTGTTTTATATAGTTTATTCTCTACCTAAATTGGGAATAAGACTCAGAATCACTCAATTACGCCATTTCATTAAAGTTTGGTAATTTTTTATGCAAATTCATAGAATAAACTTTCCTCTCCAATCTTTCCGTTGGGCTTTAATTATGTTATTTTTTTGTTATGGCTAGTGTAGGGTGAGGTAAATGGAATATTTCCCCATTTGATGATCCTAGATCTGGAAACTGGCTTGTTATTTTCTTCACTAACCTAACATACAAATTTTATATGTCCCAGAAATTTAATTGTTATTACTTTTGCCTTTTTTCCCAGAAAATGTATTTAATCTGTGCAGCTTGCCTAACCTCGAAGGAATGACCTATAGGAAAATAAGACATGCATTTCAAGAGGTAATTAATTTGATTTGTTGGCGCAGTTCATCATGTAATTCTTACATAAATTTGCTTACATAAATTATCTCTCCATATTATTTCAGGCAGTTGTCTGCGGTCTTTATCGGAATGGCAGGATAAGCTTCCATCCAAATGATAATGAAATCCTGCAGAAAACTGATAAAGTATGTAGGCAAGCTCATAACTAAATCTAATTTATATTACATCCGGATTTGAAGTTGCTCTGGCAATTTGAAGTTACTGCTTTGATATTATAAAGATATGCTCTTAGCATTTTTTTTTGTTTCTTTAAGATTTTGAAATCAATCAATTCAGAAGGTTTGCTAGAATACTCTCTGATGTCACTAGGCCTGCCTCATTTAGGTATTGATGATTGGATCCCTTCGTGATATAAAGGAGGCACATGCATACGCACACAAGAAAGAAGGAATTCTTGAACAAGATGTCAAGCATGCCATAGAATTGAGTAAAATGAGACTGGCTAATATTGAAAAGCGTCCTAAAAGATCAGGTTCCAAGGTAGGACAACTACATTTGAAAAATATTCTGATTAACGTTGAATGCCATTTATTCAAGATCTTTGCTTTTATTACTGATCATCATGTAGGCATCAGATGAAAATCTGGGACCAAAAGAGTACATTCTTTTGCTTGGGTGGCGCCCTGATGTTGCAGAAATGATTCAAGAGTATGATAACTATCTTGGTCCAGGAAGCGTTGTGGTATGAACTGATATATATATATATATATATATGAACTCATTACTTCCGTTGGTGTTTACTTCATGTGATTCATGTTTTCTTGATTTGAAACCATAATCTTCAATGCTAATATTGAAGCTTGAACTTTTAATAAGTATAGTCTATTCAATTCCAGATAGCTAGTACAAAAATGTTTTAAACTACTAACTAGTGTGCCAGTGAAAAAGTTTTAAGGGCTAAGATATTTTATGGAAAAACTGAGAATTGTTTGATTATTAGCACATGTTGAAAAATTTACAATTGACTGGCTTTTAATTTTGTTGTTACTGCCATCATGACCACCTTGATAAATCCAAGTGTCTCGAATGCTTGTTAACCCTTAAATGCCCTCTCATGATGGTCTAAACTAAAAGAATATTAGATGTCAACCCCATAAAATTTATATCAAAGGAAATGGTTGAGTTTTTTTTATTGTGCATGTTATCCCTAACTTCTACGTTTTGGACTGTCTATGCACTCATTATCAGAACGATATGCAGGAAATATTATCAAATGCACCAGTAGATGACAGGACTAGGGCATGCGACATTGTTGGTCCATGTAATCACAAGAATGTTAAAATTTCTCACAGGGTATTCAATCACTGTTGCATTAGAATTTTCCTTCGGTGATTTTTCTAGTTCTGTAATTATTTGCTTCATTCATATTCTGTAGATTGGAAATCCTTTGGACTATGACACCTTGAAGCAAACACTTCTGAATGTCCAAAAATCTCTTGGTAGTGAAGATATGCCTTTGTCGGTTGCTGTCATATCTGACAGAGGATGGCTTGTTGGAGGTAATGATGCGTGTCAGTTTTTTGGCAGATAATAGCATGCTATTGATTATTGGCTATTCTTTCTGCAGATCCATCCAAGGCAGACAAGAACTCTGCTTATTCTCTCCTACTAGCAGACAATATCTGCAAACAGCTTGGAATTAAGGTGATATATTTTACATTTTAGGACAATTAATATTTGAATGATATCAATTTCTAGACCATATAGACGGAGACATTCTTCTTTTAATCCTAGTTAGAAGTTATAATAATGAGCTCAGAAGGAATTACTTGGTTCTTTAAATTGCTATTTTGCAGGTGCATAATCTAGTTGCAGAGATTGTTGATTCAAAATTGGGGAAACAAGTAACACTCTAAATTTCTTAGTTTGCTCAAATTTTCAAAATTTAGATTGGACTATTTTGAATTGATGTTGCTTCCGTATAAAATGATGCAGATTGCTAGAATCAATCCATCATTAACCTATATTCCAGCAGAGAAGTTAATGAGCCTTGTAACAGCTCATGGTCGTAGCCACTGATCTCTTCTTTACTATGCTTTACTTTATGTTGTCTATTTGTTAAGTCTGCTTTTCTGTACTTGCAAAGCAGTAACTGAGAACAGCGAACTTAATGAAGTTTGGAAAGACGTACTAAATGCGGAGGGTGATGAAATATATCTGAAGGTGAATAATATACTCCTTTTGCAATACCTTAATATCCATGAATTATTATGACTGTCCCATTTCATAGTGAAATTCCTTCCTTCACAACTATTCTTTTAAATCAGTTCGAGTTCATCGGCATCTTTTTGAACCTCATCTTCCAGCCACGGTACACTTAGAAGATTATATATTTTGTTGAAGCTAGAAGGGTCTACTATAATTGTACAGACTTTAAAGAATAAGTCATATTATTAATGATTTATAAACTGTGCAACTTGCAACAAATTTCATATTATATATTTATATTAATATTGATTGGAACAGAACATTTAATTTGTATTGTGAAGGCAAGGGCCAACAGTGAGTCATTTTCTGCAATAAGCATGCACTCTAGCTGTTACTTGCCCTTGTTTCATATAACAGGATATCAAACTTTACATGAAAGGAGGAGAGAATCCATCATTTAGGGAGCTCTATGAGAGAGCATATCTACGGAGAGAAGTAGCCATAGGTTATGTGAAAAATAACAAGAAGGTATGTTGTTAAAATATGATAAAACGTACTTACCCTTAAGAAAAATATTTTGAAGCATCCATAAGAAACATGTTACGTATAATTTTTCATCTTTGCAGGTTATTAACCCAATTCCAAAGTCAGAACCCCTCTCTCTTGAATTGACAGACTCACTGATAGTTATTTCTGAGCTTGAAGGAGAACAGCCTGTGGTTTTTTAATTGCTAAAGCTTCAATATGTGAATGTTTGGTTTAAGCTTATTTCAAATGATTTTACACTGTACGAGGTAAGTATATGAGAAGAGTTTTTCCTTGAATTGTATCAAAAGTTCTTTTTTAAGTGCTGCTGCATTGTTGCTGCAGGGGCATTGTTCCACAACTGTGTATAAGCCCCAGCAGGGATTATCTTAGGGATCTCTCAGCTGTTCAAACCCTAGAAGAATGGAGGGAGAATCGTTTTTTTTTTTCAAGCTTACGATCATTCAAAAGCTGCAGATTTAGAGGAGTTCAATAGTGATCACATTTTAGTTCATTGAAAGTCATTCTGGCAGGTAATGTATATTTAGGGGCTTAATAATTCTGTTTTTTTTTTTTGGGTGCCAACAGGAGCTTAATAAGTTGTCTTTCTTTTTTATTTTCCGGAATAAATTCCTACTGCAGACATTTTGCTATTAGACAATGTTATATTCAGTTTTGAGTACATTTTAATTCCCCTTTTTAAGATTTTGGCGCACAAGTTACTGTCTTGTATGTTAAATGACTAAAGGAGTATTTTTACCTAAATTATGTTATTCTGGATTTATAACAAATGACCATGCATATTTGATGGTTTATATATTTTACATAGATGTTTACTTTCTTTTCTTTTTTGTCTTTTGGTAATGCTTGACTTACAAAAAGTATATTATACTCGGTAAATACTGTCACAAAAGCAGAAAGAAAAACTCTCTCCTCTCTCCTCCAGGAATATATATTGCCACCTAAAGGCAAAACTCCACCATGGAGTCATGGACGGAGAACATGTAGAACAACAGGCAAAACACAACAATAAAAGGGAAACAATGGGCAAAACACAATAACAAAAGGAAGCAGATTATATGTTGTCATACTTTAAATGCAATGCCTTGTTTAGTGAAAAAATTTTTAGAATTAGGATTTTAAAAAGTTGAGTTTTGATAATATAAGATCATAAAAATGTAGATGGATATTAATAGATGGTTTTAATAGATTTTGATTTTTGATTTGATCATTTAATGATTTTTTAAGAAATAGATCAAACAATTACTATTTCATACTGTTTGACCAATTGAAATTGTATTAAACAATTTATTTAAGTTATTAGGAGTGTCATTGGTTTTTTTTTTTGCCACTAGTGTCATTGGTGTTTTAATCATTTGAGATTGTTGAAAAAATAAGATTTATTAAATAATAATTTTATGTTGAAAATCTAAATTTAAATTGAGGATTTTGTACAATAATATATAATTGGTCAAATTATGATTTAAATGAATTATTTAAATTTAGATTATAATAATTTAAAATCAATTACATATTATTGTATAAAATCCTAATTTAAAATTTAGATTTTAAATATAAAATTGTTGTTTAATAAATATTTAATTTTTTTCAACAATCTAAATCAAGTAAAACACCAATAGCTCTCCCAATAATCTAAATAAATTGTTTAATAGAATTTTAATCGGTTAAGCAGTACAAAAATAGTAATTGTATGGTCTATTTCTTAAAAAATCATGATAAAATTCTAAAACGAGCAAATCAAAAATCCAAATCCACTAAAATTGTCTACTAGCATCCCTCTTCATTCCTATAATTTTATATTATTAAAACTCAAAACTTCTTCAAACCCTAATTTTAAATAATTTCCTCTAATCAAAATAAAATTACTATCATTAAAAAGATAAAAATATACAGAATAATTTTTATAAAGAAATTTTATTAAAAAAATTTTAGTTACCATAATCTATACATATTTTAAAGAGAGACCACAGCCGACCCCTACTTAATATATGGCATTTCATATGTTTTCCCACAACTGTTTTTTATGAGCACTTCTTGTAGTTTCTTTTAAATTTCAATTTATACTTTTATTTAAAAAACTTAAATAGTTTATTTCTTCCACCACTTTCCTAATTAAGCTCTTATTTATATGGCATATTCTCTGTTCCCCTCAACTGTTTCTATTATCACTTCTTACATTTTGTTTTGAATTTAAATTAATATGTATATTTAAAATTTAAATAGTTTCCTATTTAAGTCCTTGTCTATTTTAAAATTAATACGTATATTTATTAATTTATACATATTAATTTATTAAATTAATACATATATTTTAAAAACTAATAAGTGAGCTAATAGTTTTCTGTTTAATACCATTTTTTTAACTAAGCTTCTATTTAAATTAATAGTTTTGTAGGCGTAGTTTAGTCCCTCCTCTTCTTTTAAACAGATACCAATGGAGGGAATTTAAATATATCTAATTTTATTCTCTCCTTATATCTTCTATTTAAATGCCAACATGTTTACCTCGTATTATATTGCAATTCATAACTGGAAGATAAATGTCTCTCCTTTATAATGTCATATTTATTCAAGTACCACGTTTATACTTTCCTAACTAAGCTTCTATTTATATGGCATGTCCTCTACTTCCCTTCAACTGTTTCCTATTATCACTTCTTGCAATTTTTTAAAATTTAAATTTATACTTATATTTTAAAAACTTAAATAGTTTCCCATAATGCTATCTTTTCTTTGAATTCCATCTCTTTCCCAACTACAAATCCTATTTATATTGCATGTCCTCGTTAGCGGTTTAAACTTTTTATATGGTATGAATTTTTTTCTAGCGTTTTATAGTCTCTATTTAAAAAAATAATTAAATTCTTTAAAACTATGATACAATTGTACTTGATTTCACTTTTCCAATGCATTATTATATATTAGTGTACAATTACTAAACTAATATATGGATGAGACTTATAATTGCAAAACATATATATATATATTTGATTTTAAATATTTTTAATGAAAATTGTGGTAGTATGTGTTTTCAAATTCATCCTATGTAGTTTTTACTATTTTTAAGCCACAAATAAGAAGCGTAGAGTGGGGGAAATAAGTCAAAACAGCTCAAAAGCTATAATATAAAATGTGGACGTAGTAGAAATAGTACAAATAATTATAGTGCTGTGAACACTTATGTATACTATAAAAATTTTGACGTATGATATGAGACGTATAACTGTAAAAGTATTTATTTCATTTTTAGTATTTTAAATAAAAATAGTTATTGATGTATGTGTTTTCAAATGCATAATAAGTGGTTTCAAATAGGTAGTAGGGAGTCACCTTTTGCAATACATGTTATGGGAGTTACCTTTTTCATCTTAGATAGTGGATAGTTATTTGCATAATGGATGTTCAAATAGGTAGTAGTGAGTTACCTTTTTATATTAGTTAGTGGGTAGTTATTTGCATAATGAACATTTTTCATCTTAGGTAGTGGGTATTTATTTAGATAATGGATGGAGTGGGTGTCCTTGAATGGTGCCATTATGAGAGAGTAAACTATTCACAACATCTATAAATAGGCGGCTTGCAGACACAAAATGAATATGCTATGCACATTAGGTTTTTACAAGACACAAAATGATGGATGCATTTATCGATTTAGATTCTCATACATTTCTTCCTCTCAGATTTTATCCATGATTTTTGTTAAGATTGTTATTTCAACCGGGTGTTGTGGTGTTGTATGTTTACATTGGAGTTGTATTGACCCACACTTGTATATCCACAATATCAATTATGAACATAGTAGAAATAGTACAAATAATTATGCTTACACCAACAAGTATATCCACAATATGTAAATGGGTGGTTTGTAGGACATAAGGTGAACATGTTATGCGTCTTGGTCTTTTGCTTTATGTGGGAGTGCATGATTAAGTCATGAGAACCGGATTTAACCCTGTTCATGCTATCAACCCTAGCATGCAAAATTGAAGAATAAAGGTTCATGTTGTTCAAATGTGGATCATGCTGATCGATATTCACATGAAGTGATTCGATTAATTGATATGTTGTTATCAGATGATGTTGTAAGAAATGATTATTTACTTCCCGCAATTTCTTCTTCTTTTAGTGCTAATTACTGCTTTGGTTTTTTAGGGTGACAATATACATGCAACCGTTAAAAGTGCATTTGTTTAGCACCACAAGAATCATTCAAGAGAAGGAATGGACAAATTGTCATTGCATATTTCCTCTCAACCAACTTTGTCTGTTGTTGAGTTCCTGATGATGGATGATTGGAGGAGGATGGTATTCCAAAAGTGTGTTTGTGAGTGCATTCTAAATAGGTGTCTTCAACACAAGGTTGTTGTATTTTGTTTAAAATTTTTCATTGCAATTTAAAATTTAAATAATAGACTCACTTTATTGCATAAAAAGTAAGAGAATATAAAGTCTTTTAAATAATTTATTTTATCTTTCTAACAACCCTATTCATGCTGCACAAAATAACTTCTCTAAAAAAAATTAGTTTATAATCTACTTTATTCAATCCGTGCTACATGAAATATTAATATTTAGAAATTTAATTTGTAATCAATTTTCGATTAGATAATATAATGTTATTTTTCCAATTGATTAATGACCGATATTATATTATTTTTTATTT
This sequence comes from Vachellia pachyceras, assembly GCA_025593235.1. NCBI lineage: Eukaryota > Viridiplantae > Streptophyta > Magnoliopsida > Fabales > Fabaceae > Vachellia > Vachellia pachyceras. Next base: position 11,267 of record JANTPZ010027458.1, read on the forward strand.
TTTTGTTGAAATATTTTTTATTATTTGGACAATTTCATCCTTTCATAGTTACAAATATATAATGTAACTTTTTTAATGTTTCCAACACTACTTATAATAAATTATTAAAATAATCTTTAGTTGAAGTTGAAAAAAAGAAGAAATTCTATACAAATAGTGGAGGTAGTGGGAAGTTATATTCATCATGGAATAAGTAGTGGGGATTTACATTCTCATTATAAGTAATGGAGAGTTACATTTTTCATGATAAGTAGTGGGAAGTTATATGTAATAAAATCCATATACACTCCATGTGTCAAGTAAGGGCATGTTTTGGTCTCTGCTTTATGTTTTAAACATGTATTTAAAATAAGAAATATTTGTTTTATATGATATATTTTAAATAAGTTCAATATTAATTTTGTATAGTAAGTCAATATATAAATAATGCAATTTATTTAAAAAATGCAAGTATACCATAAGGGTCATATGTTTACTTTCTCACTTAGTAAAATAAATTCATAATATTTTTAGCCACATATTCATAACTAAAAAAATATAAATATTTGTTATATATGGTATATTTTGAATACATTCATAATTAATTTAATATCAAAATAAAAATCAGAAAATCACACGGATCGCAAGCAAGTATTATAAGAAGACAAATAATTGTTGAACTTTAAAACTAAATATTTATAATTGAAAATTTTTGAATATTTTGTAATAAAAAATTTGAATATTCTTAAAATAAGAAATATTTATCATATAATATGTTTTCATAAAGTTATATATAATTAATTTAATTTAAGACATCAATATAAAAATAAAATTGATTACAAGACTATATATAGTAATGTTATTTATTAAGTATAAAGTGTAAATCATACAGGTCATAAGTAAGCATCACAAAAGAATACATTTATTTTTAAGTTAAAACAATTCCCAAACTTTTTAAGCATAAATTTATAATTTAAAAAACTGTCAAAATTCTTAAATAAAATTCCTTTCAATACACATAACTCAAAAAAAAATTCCACTTTAATTATAATGGATCATAGCATGTGCAAATCTCACTAGGTTTGTTAGAGATACAAATAGTGATAACCTTTTTAACTTTTATATATTTTAATGAAACATTAATTGAAAATTTTAGATGATATTGTAGTTTGTAACTTTGTTTATTATCTTATAGCCTTCACCCATATTATCCACTTTGATTACCTATATTAGATGAGGTCTTCATATATGATGAGTTCTATATTGTACCATAATTATATTCAAAATAAAAATATCAAATATAATAGTATGTGTCATACAAATAAAATACCCAATATTATCGTCAAAAATATTTTATATTATCAAATGTAATAAAATAAGGATTGTATTTAAAAAAACTATCGTATTATAATTTCTCACTACTTATTTTAAAAGGAATGGTTCTAAAGTAGGGGCTGAAGCGCACAGGGAGAAAAATTTACGCCCTCCCTCCTTCGCTGCGAATCTGAAATGGAGAGAAGAAAGAGACGGTGGGGCAATATATATATACCCACGTAGTAGTAGTGGTAATACAGGTTGGGCTCGTGGACCCAACCTTTCAGCCCGCCATTTTCTGGTGGGATACCAGCCCGCCCCGTTTGGACCGCGGGTTAACCCGTTTTTTTAATTTTTTAAATTATTATATCTTATATAGTTTTACCTTTTTCATCCCAATATTTTTTATAAGTATAAAAGTAATATTAAATTCTATTTTTAGGAAATTATTGAACACTTATTCATAGAATTTGAAAGAGAATAGCATAAATATGCAATTTTATAAGAAAAAATTAGATAAAAAATGAAAAAAAAAGTATTTATTTTTAATTTAAAAAAAAATAAAAAAGCTGGTGGGCTGCGGGCTGGGATTTTGCAGCCCAACACCTGCCAGCCTGTAACCCATGGGCTGGCCCGCTGGCACTATACCCACGTGACTACCACCTCATTTTTTCCTTCCTTTATTTTTTCACATACACAAATATATATTATTTTTTATTTAAATTGTTATTTTTATTAAAAAACAATAATAAAACATATCACTATTTCTGCATTTTATTCTTATAATGAACCCTTTTTAAATTTCAGTAATTAATTGACAAATTCTTTTATCACAAATAATCATTTCTTAATTATAATTAAACTGTTACCCGGTGAAACATACCCATGTTTGGGAAGTGATCCGGGTATGCACGGAACACTAAGGTTTCTTGTTTCAACACTCAATTGTGCTGCCATCCGATCAGGTTTGACAAAACAGGTTAATTCCTCGTAATGTAATGAATCAATGTTAGAATTTTTTGCTCGGAGAAGTGTTCACATTGATTAATCGACCATATAGCTAAAACACTCTATTACACTCATTTACTTACATTTGTGTGAGAGACTGTCTCTTGAGACAGATGCGTATTTTTTTGTCCTTTTGCCATGCAGATTGTGAGAGTTTTTGTTGTTCATCCAACTTGTTTAAATATAGACGTGTGTGTGTGTGATTGATCTCTTGATTGATTGTGATTATTTTATACCAGATTTGCTTTCCGCATATTACAGCAAATCGTTCCTGTTTTTCCAACTTCTGCACAAGTTTGAGGCACAGTATTAAGATCAAGCACTACCAGAAAAATGTTATTTCCGTCGTTAAATGGCTATTTTCCGTTTAAAAACGAGGGTCGGTAATATTTTCCATCGCTAAATGGAAATTTTCTGATAAAAAATAGCCATTTAACGATTGATTTTTCCGTCGCTAAATGTCATTTTTCTGGTAATGAAGCTAATAGAGGGATTTCTAGTGTAAACACACGTCACAAAAGAACGAAGAAAAAGAAGAAGACACCACAATATTTAGTACATAATTAAGTG
>JANTPZ010027489.1:0-12047 GCA_025593235.1 Vachellia pachyceras
TGAGGAGGCATCGGCTTCAATGGCTGCTGCGGTAGAAGGAGTAGGAGTGTAGTTGTAGAATCACGTGCTACCCATAAGATTGGCTCATGCCATTTTTTGACATAGTAGCACAAGTGGGTTTGGCGTTTTCCTGAAGCAATCATTGTCTGCTTTTGATGGCTTAACATTAGGGAACAGGTGTCAATTCCCACATCAAGATATATCTACATTCAGGACGGGCTGCTTAAAGATCTGAGTTCAAAGTCATTTGTTCCATTGTTGCATACAATAACAGTGTATATAACAGCGTACATTAGATTCAGCTTCTTGTAAAGAGGGAACTTGTTTTCAAAGCCACAAGGTTTAGCAGCTTGGACTCAGTACTTGTAACAATCACATACGCTGAGAAAGGGGAAAATTCCAATTTTTGAGTAACTTTTCCATGATGATCTGAAATGGATGCATTTTCTTATCAGAAGTCTGCAAAGTTGTACTTAGTTCTCTCTTGGTCCAATAGAAGTATTTGTATATGTCTAGATCCAGCCAAAAGTATGAGCGTATTTGTTTCCCTATAATTTAGTCAACAAGGCTCAAAAATATGGTGACTGATCCTCGAACTAAACAATATATGGATAATTACATTATGAAATTGTAAGATCTAAATAGATAATCAAACTTTTTTTAATTAAATCAAAGTTTGTCTTTAATCCTTCTGCAGGAAATTGAGTTTGGTACCTTTTTGCAAGTAACAATCTTAAACCATTATGGGATTTTATGCTTTTCACTCGTACATATTTGCTTTGGTGAATCTAAATTTAGGATCCAATGTTGAAATCTGAAATGCAAATCATTTCACGGTGCACTGGTCAAGTGTGTTGCACGGTCAGGGATTGCTAAACTAAAAACCGCTTCAAATATTTAAAATTCTGAAAGTCAAATGGGAACGGTCAACTTTATCCGCCAAGCAAATTTGATTGTGCACCTGCAAACGAAATTAACGGCATTGAAGTGAAAAAAAAATGAAAACTTCCATCTACTCCTTTTATAACGAACCGGAAAAAAAAAAAGCAACAACCACTTTTTTCGCTCCTTCTCTTTTTGTTGTAACCTTTTTCGGTCTTTCATGCTTTGGTTAATGGTTATAATTACTACTCAATTCAAATTTCAAAGTTCCAAACACGCTATTTTATCGATAGAGGGCCATCAACGGCATCCCTGAGACCTGGATCCTTATCTCACTGAGGTCTCTCTTCAAAAAAAAGTTCGAATCCTAAGGCTTCTGCCTCCTCCTCCTTCTCATTTAATCATTCACTTCTGGAAGTGACAAATCAATCTGAAGCTCAAGCTTCCTGCTTCATCCCCTTTTGGTGTACATGTTATTTTCTTTATTGATTCGGAGACGTTTGTAAAAGCTTATTTGAGCACTGGGGAGTTTAACAATGGCAGATGTTGAATCTGAAGTTCATGGCAGCCAAAGTGACGGTAAGCATTCTGATATTTGAGTGTGATCCAATGCAGAATCTTTTCTTGTTTTCAATGAATGACATGTTGGATGTCAAATGATCTTTAAGGTTCGTGTTTCTGATGTAGAATTTAATCGTAAAAGAAGAGGCTTTGGAGCAAATAGTGTCCAATTCGCCGACCTAGTTGTAAGCAATGTGTTCGATGGTAAGAGAGCTTTTAATCTGAATAAGGTGTTTGAATTTTGGAGAAACTGCACATTGCACCGTTTTCTACACTTCCGAGACAACATTGCTCTTGGAAATTTCTTGTGTTATATTTTAAAGTGATCAAGATAGTTTTCTTGATTTTCCCACTTATGGTTTCTGGAGGATGTGATAGAATTAAGGATGAATTTTCAGGGCAATCCGTTTTGGGGCATTCTTTAACTTCCCCCGATTTGGTCATATGCGCTGCTTCACCCGATATTACCAGTAACAGCTATGTGGAGTCGCCTGAGTTTTTAGAGAACAAAATTCATCAGAAAGCGGCTATGGAGCTTTCTTTGGAGAATGGATTCATTAAACCTGATTCTGGAATTGATAATGTCCAGAATACCCGGACTGTTAAATTTTCTAATTTTTGCCAAATTTTAAATGAACTATCTCCTGAAGCTTCTTTCGAGCTTCCTCCTCCCCCTATAATACAGTACGAGTTATCACAAGTGGACCATTCTGGTGAGTTTGGGATTTTCTTAGTCTCTTTTTCCACGATATGGGATTGTGCTGGTCTTGACAAAAATTTACTCTAGTGACAAAATATTTTACTATTTCAGGAGAAAATGAGCTGGTAGGAGATATTGAAGTGTCTCAAGAAGATGAATTAGATCCTTCAAATGTATGCATTCTCTTGGGTGACCATTTTCTTATACTTGCAGGTGAGTTAAGACTAATTTAGTGTGGTGCACTACTTTTTTTTCTGAGTAGGACTCTGGAGATATTGGGATGGAAGATGAGTATCTGAAGCTGAAAAGAGAGTTTGATAGTCAGAAAAAGGATCTGGCTGAAACAAGGAGGGTTTTGAAGGAGCTGAAGAGGGAGAATCAACAGAAGGATAGGGAATGCCAACAAGCATTGAAGTCCTTAAAAGAGCTTCAGAACGAGCTCATGCGCAAGTCTATGCATGTCGGATCTTTGGGTATATGCTCGTACCTTTTAACAGTTCTTATGATTTGGCATTTGAAGCTTGGACAAAATATAAGTGAATTTCCTGAAGTTGTTTACCATCAGGTTCTTAACAAAAATATAGCGTGAAATTTTTTTTTCTCCACTTGTGATTCTTTTATCGTAGATTCTAATGGCAAAATCTTATAAACTGTACCTAAGTTTTCGTATTTATTCATCTGACATACTTTTTTCCCTCAGCTTTTGCTGTTGAGGGGCAAGTGAAGGAGAAAAGTAGGTGGTTTTCAGCACTGAGAGACTTGATGAAGAAAGTGAAGGTATTTAGATGCTTAATGAGAACTTTAAAGGATGAAAGATGTGTTAATCTATTTTTTGAGCAGATTTTGCAAACGGAGCACATCAAGCTTTCAGAGGAAATAGAAACATACAAGAAGCATCTTGCAGATATGAGTGAAGTGGAGCGAATTATGTCCAAGAGTAAGAACTTCAAGATATCATAGCTATCTTAAATGTTATCTAGGATTTTACGTATTTGCACAATTCTTATACCTCTCCTTAAAGTAAATGAGCAACAGGAATCACATGAAGACCTTAAGTCTAAATACCTTGAAGGGGCTAAGCAGCAAAAAGAACTTTATAATAAGGTTTTGGAGTTGAGAGGTAAGCTTTGTGTGAACTTGATCTTGTACAAAAAGAACTATACGAGATATGAATATTTGCAGTGATTTGGCAACTTTTCTTCCTCACAGGAAACATTAGGGTCTTTTGCCGTTGTAGACCTCTGAATGCCCAAGAGGTAACAGATGGACTTACTATGGCCATAGGTTTTGAATCTGCTAAAGATGGTGAGCTTACTGTGATGTCTAGTGGGGCTCCGAGAAAGACATATAAGTTTGATTCTGTCTTTGGACCTCAAGCTGATCAAGGTATTCATGAATAACTGCCATAATTTCCTCCATGTTTGATGATGTGTCAGTATTCTTCTGATACTGAAAGCAAATGCTCCTTTGGACTGTTTTTATTGTTGTCTGTTCTCGTACTCGTAGCCAACATTTTTGAAGAGATGGCGCCATTTGCATCCTCGGTTTTAGATGGATTCAATGTGTGCATATTTGCATATGGTCAGACTGGGACAGGAAAAACCTTCACAATGGAGGGTACAAAAGAGGCTCCAGGCGTTAATTTCAGGACCCTGGAGAAGATGTTTGACATAATCAAGGAGAGGCAGAAAATATATCACTATGACGTCTCTGTAAGTGTCTTAGAAGTGTACAATGAGCAAATTAGAGACTTGTTGGTTTCGGGAAACCAGCCAGGAATATCTACAAAAAGGTAGGCTTAAAAGTACGGACCCCTTTGTAATTTTTCCCCATCCTAAACCAGAAAAAGATATTTGAACGGAAACTTTATCTCAAATCATGCTTGTGGGTTTTATGTGCTAATACTGATTTGTTCTCTGAAATGTGATTAACTTAAGGCTTGAAATAAGGCAAGCAAGTGGAGGAATAAACCATGTACCAGGGTTAGTTGAGGCACATGTGAATAATATGACTGAAGTTTGGGATGTCCTACAAACTGGTAGTAATGCAAGAGTTGTTAGCTCAACCACTGCCAATGAACACAGCAGCCGTTCCCACTGGTCCGCTTTATTTCTAAAGCTGTTCTCTTCGAATCTTATTCATTTCGAGTAAATTACATTACATTCTCCGAGTTCAATTGATTTGGACCAATTGCCCTAACTCCCTCATGAGTTTTCATTTTGTTACAAGTCTGCTTGAGGAATAGTACAGTGGGTATAAGGTCTGTTTATGTGAAGAGTGTGAGTGTCTCAAAGATTGTTACCTCTGAACTCCAAGTACTTTTACTATAATCTTTAACAAGTATATGTTTTAAAACCTTGGGATGGTGGCCATAATGTACTCTGGGTTCTAAATACAATGCTTGAAGGGATATTTGTTTATCAGGAGAATTTTTTTCCCCTTCATGCAGTATTCACTGCGTTATGGTCAAGGGGGAAAATCTGCTAAATGGCGAGTGCACAAGAAGCAAGTTGTGGTTAGTAGACCTTGCAGGAAGCGAGAGAGTGGCGAAGACAGAAGTGCTCGGCGAACGGCTAAAGGAGACACAAAATATTAACAGGTCTCTCTCTGCATTAGGGGATGTTATATCAGCCCTTGCAACGAAAGGCCAGCACATCCCTTTCAGGTTATTGATATAAAATAAATATATATATATATTCACCTTTGTTTCCTGAAATAAATGCTAAAATAAACAAGCTTTTTCATCCATTGCCATTATGCAGTATCTGATGTTTCTATTGTTCTTCATGATGCAGAAATTCCAAGCTTACACACCTGTTGCAAGATTCTTTAGGTACTTATTTCTCTAGTTTCTCATTAGAAAAATTTTTATTGCTTGCTTCTATTGTATTATTTCTTATCCTCTAAATGTGATGAACAAACTTCTTCCTTTTTAGGAGGAGATTCAAAGACACTCATGTTCGTACAGATTAGCCCAAATGAAAATGATTTGAGTGAGACAATATGCTCTCTGAACTTTGCCAGTAGAGTGAGAGGAATAGAATTGGGCCCAGCAAAGAGGCAATTGGATACTACTGAACTTCTAAAATATAAACTCGTGGTATGATTTATGTCACGTCTATTTACTTCTGAACCATGGTTCTAGCTCATTCAATTATTTTACTCTGCCTTGTTGTTAGGCTGAGAAAACAAAACAAGAGATCAAGATGAAGGATTTGCAAATCAAGAAGATGGAGGAGACAATTCATGGATTAGACTCGAAGATAAAAGAAAGAGATACTAGAACCAAAGTTATGCAAGAAAAGGTACCATTTTTTCAGTACAATCTTTTTATTTACCCTTTATAAATATTAACTTCAAGATGTCTTATTATCGTTATTCCGTGCTATACTGAAGATCAAGGAACTGGAATCACAACTTCTGATTGAGAGAAAGCTAGCAGCGACTAGTCAACAACATGTTGATACGGAGAAAGCTGAGAAGCATCAAGAAGAGAAAAATAAAACACCTTTGAAACCAGTACTTGCAAATCAACCGGTAGGAAGTAGTAAGAAGAATCTTAACGATTACCAAGAAAATGTTACTCGACCACTTACGGTGAATAACAGTTTAAAACAACCATCACTTCCCTTTTCTACAATTGAGAACTCTATTATGAACATTGATTCCTATGCTGAGAAAGAAAACGTCCCAGAGATGGCTGAAAAACCCTTACTGCCAAAAAGAACTGGAAGGGTTTCTATTTGCCCTATGACACATAGTACTTTTTCAGCCAATGCTTCAAGAAGAAACTCTTTGATTCCACTCCCAAGTGCAGTCCATCATCAACTAATACAATATCGAGTTGATCAGAAGGAAGCCAATAGTGAATCAGAAAGCAACTGTTTGCCATTACAGAGCCATTGTGAGAGTCCAAAAGAAATCGGAGGTTGTGAAGGTAGGAAGAAACGAAGCAAACTAAGAAGAAGCCTACAAAAGAAAAATCAGGAGAAGTCCAAAACACAGCAAAACATAAAAAAGGTTGGTGTCAATGTAGGGGTGGAGAAAGTTAGAGTATCCATTGGAAGTCGAGGGAAAATGGGAAAAGGAAGAACTGGAACTAAAGAAAGGCAGCAGCAGAAGAACAGTCAAAAGGAAAAGGAAAGGAGATGGAATGTTGGAACTTTGGTGAAAACAGCTATCTGAAAAATAGAGTTGGTAATCATAGAGTCCAACATTAGTTTTCAGTTGTACTCTAGGAGAAAAATAATAAATGAGGGGTAATTTATTTTTCAGTTATTTCCTATCTTATAATTAGTTGTAAGTGGTTATTGGGAAGTTACCAACAGTTCCATGTTTTAAGGGATTAGAAGTTAATTTCAGTTATGTTGCCAAAACTATAAATATCATATTATGCATTTTGCCAATGAGATAGATCAATGAATGAATGAATGAAGTTATAACTATCTCTTGTTTCTCTAGAACTCAGATACCGGCTCTAGTCCCTCCCTTCCTTGCTTCTTCTCTCTCTATTCCTTTCATTCTTCTTATCTCAATTACAGATTATAGTTCTAGAGCTCCTCTTCTCTACTCTCTCTTGTCTCTCTTCTCCCCTTCCATTTCTACTTCTAATTTCTGGATTATAACAGTCATGTCCGCTTGGATTTTGCTTATCACATTGATAACTTTGTGTGTGCTGATTCTTTGGATGATCCTATCATCTGTTTGATTGCTTGTACTTACTAAAAAGGGTTTGCATTGTGCTGAATCTTTGGTGAGTGGATTATAAAAGAGACTATTCTTTTTCTAGCCTTTTTTCCAACTAAATGTATCTTAGAATATACCTTTGTATTCAATATACTCTAACTAATATACTTGCTGAATTTTGGCAAAAAAAATATACTTGCTGAAAAAATGAATGAACCATTTCAAAAGTATTGATACTTATAAGCTATGAAGTTTTAAAGTCATCTCATCACATCCATCACTATTAGCTGAAGAAACATGTTTGCATCTCACTTATTGCAAATGATTTCTCTTGTAAGAAAAGTAGAAGAAAATGGAAAAGGAAAGGAATTTCTTCCAAATCCTTAAATAGTGATTGTAAAGAGCAATTCTGCTTGTGAGGGATTTGGGTATCAAAAGTTTGAAGTTCTTGCCCAAATTTATCAAGTGTCGTATATTCAGTACATAAACAGCCAACACATTATTCATTCCATTGCAAGTAGAGTTAAACGAATTTTAAAGATGTGAAAGTAAATTTAAAAAAAAATACTAAATACTTTCTACAATCCTAAAAAGCTAGTTGACGAGTTTATTTTGGTTTCAAATAAAAGTCATATTCCTCAAATTTATAATTTTTTTCTCAAATTATCCTTATTAATTATATATATTAAGACATTTTCATCAATTGTGTTTCTATAACAAATTATTGAAGAAGCTATTTTAGATAAATCAACCCACAATATTTTTTACAATGAATTAAATTAATTTCTGTAATCTCTATAAATCAGTACATTCACTCAAGGGAAAATGTAAGCTGAGGAATCTTTAAATGTTGACATGCAAGCAATTAAATATACTCATCTTCAAACAAAAGGTTAAGCTAATCCAGATCCTGATAATAAACCTCTGCTTCTACGAATTTTGCAATGCCAGTGCATGTTTGTATCTCAAATAGTAAAAACCAACGATCCCTGTCATTGAGTAACTAGTTCCATGCTAGTTCTGTTCCTGTAATTTCCGATTTTCGTTTCTTTCACCTTCTCGTAAGCTAATAAATCCATTAACTAAATGAAATGAAGCACATATACTAGCTTAATTACACACACACACACACACACACTCTATACATATACAGACACTCTTTCTGATCGTCTGAGCCTGAGACAGGTGGTTACTAACTGACTTAACTAGAAGAGACTTGCAGAATCATAAGGCTCTTATTAAATTGTCAGACTCTTCTAACAGACATGTTTGAAGTTTGAAGCATCTCCTCTTGCCCATATTTTGTTTACTTTCTTCACAATAATAATACCACCAACAACTGGAAATATATATGTATGATTAATTCACCAGACAAAGTAGAGTCTTTGAGCCAACTAGGATAGAAACCATATTTCATGCATGAGAGAATTTTTTAATGAGTTTGAGATTGGAGGCATCATTTTAGTTGAGGGGCCATGATTAGTTATTCTCTCTGGCCTACACACACACACATCTTTCTCTCTCTTATCATTTTGCTTATTAACCCTTCAAAAGTTGATTTAAATAATACAAAAGGGATCTAAGTTCATGATTGAAAAGCTTCTCTCAGGTTGTGTTATAGACAACCAAGGTTGATGCATGTGACTGTTTGGGAGAGATCAGGACACTATAAACATTAAACAAATGTAGAAAGGTCAAGTACCATATAATTTATATATAATGTGTGTGATGGTATGAGATTTTTGTATAGAATCATCCACTAACAACAATTATAATTACAAGTTTAGGGAGAGAATAGAGCTAAATACAATGTATCGATCCCGAAGCTATAGAATTGGCTCTAATAAAAAAGGAAGGGGAAAAAATTCTAAAGCTATAGGAAGGCCTGAGAGGATGTCTGTCTTTGGTTGCACTCCTTGACTGTATGCAACTAACCTAAGAACTATTATTATTATCTACAAGTTAATTTAATTCTGTCACTTTTTGACTTTTCTGTTTATGTATGCATTTGTGTATTTGATTTTTTTTTTTAAAAAATTAACTTCACTTGAAGGAATCTCATATCAGTTAGAATTATATGAAGTTCTCAACCAATCACCTGACATAATATTGTTGGTTGTTTCTTGAGCTTTAATTTTTTTATTCAATATATTTTGATTATTATATTGAATATGAAACATGTCTCAATTTTTTTATATATTTTAAATTATCTTTTTGAATGTCTTTTAAGATGCATTATTTTTTACTTATCCAATTATATATTCAAAAAATCTGTATTTTGATAAATTATCCCAACACAATTAGACTAACCGATCTCTTGGATAATTACCCATCATAGCCCGTAGGTCTAACTACCCTACGACATAGAATTGATTAGTTACCAGTTTATCTAATCCATGTGAATAATTGGCAATCAGTCTTAATTAAATTCAAACTCTCTTATTACTCCTCATCATAGTAAAATAAATAAATAAAATTAAAATCCAAACACATGTATCTCCCTACGATTCGACGACCTTTATATCTGAAAACTTAAAACAGGTTCTGCATCGCAGAGGTATCAAGATTTATAAATACTCGTGACTCGATCAAAAAAAAATTTATGAATAATTGGCAAGTAGTGTTAATTAATTGAATTATATTCAAACTCTTTCTCCTCATAATTTAAAGAATAATAATGACAATCCAAACGCATGCATGCATATTCTTCCTTTGATTCCGTAGCCTTTTTTATTGAAACTCAGAAGAGGTAAAAAAAAAAACGATTCCTCTATGATTGATGACAATTTGAGGAATCGAAATTTACACTCACGACTCGATTTAAATAATTTAATGAAGTAAAAAATCGCAGTTATATAGCAAATTTACAATTCCCATCTAAACTATCATAATATAACATAGATCTCCAACACTAGTGTATAAAACCAAGACTTTGTGAGTGTAGGGCAATAAAACATTTGGATTAGACCAAAGTGATTAGGTTGAGTAGAAGAGAATTGATTATGCTATCCTTTAAGTGATGCTGATTGTTTAAACTTTATGAATAAAAAAATAATGGGAGATTTATTGTAAGGTCCCAAAGAAGGAAGTTATTTATGAAAATGTTCCAAAAGGTTGTCAATGACAAGTCGATGAGTACTATTGACAAGTGGAGCAGCTGCTATTGACAACTCTTGGGACCTTTTCATAAATAACTTTTTTTTTATGACCTTACGATAAATCTTCCAAAAATAATCATGTTGTAAAATATACTCTCAATGAAGCTTAATAATGTTATAACTTGACACAATAATGTCATATGCCAAATCCTTTTTTACAATCACAAATGACAAAAAAACTAGTAAATAGGTTTATTTTAATCCTAAATGCATCACAAAAATATTGACTTTCAGTAGTAATAAAAGTTAGGGAAAATGACACACAGGCCCAAGGAAGTGAATTAACCATAAAATGAACCCAAAAATTCAAAAAATTATCATGAGGTTCTAGGAATAACTGCTGAGGTTGTTAATAAAAGCTTTTAAGGTTGTTAATGACAACATCAGCAGTTACTCTTGAGACCTTATGATAATTTTTTGAATCTTTAAGACCTTTCATTCATCAATTCTCCTGTTTTCGGATTTAATTGTAAATTTTCCTAAAAGTTATTGGTGAGTGTTATTGATGGTGACAAAAAGTCATCACCAGGTACCCGTCCCAATAGTTATCATTAACACAACCAGTGGTATCAAATGACTCATGTAGCATGCCATTAATTGTCACTAGAAACAATGAAACTCTTTTAGTGGCAACTCAAAAAAGCCACAATTAAAATTCTGTTCTTTGTGACAACTTTTTAGAGTTACCGTTGAAAGTAGTTGCTCAAATTTTTTTTTAAAAGTGATGTAAAATAGTAATCCGTTTTATGTCTCAAATTTATAATTTTTCCCTTAAACTCTCACCTACACTAAAAGAATATAGTTTCTAATCATGCAAGTGATTAAAAAAGATACTTTAGAAAAAAAACAACATAGACTCTGGATGGGCTTTGAAACTTTTGTGTTGATGATGGATATTCAAATCTGGCGATCGATCACTAATTCATAGAGAAGCTTAGGTCAAAAGGACATATATGAACTTATAGATATGTATGTGTTTTCATGTGAGTGTCATGTCTTAAGCTGAATTAATGCTTCGTTTGGTACGCGGAACTGATTTTGATGGAATTGGAAGTGGAACTGGAAGTGAGATTAAAAGTATGTTTGGTATGCCGAAAGAAGTGGGGTATTATTTTAATTTAATATTTATATTTATAATGTGAAAAGACTAATATACCCCTTACAATAAAAAATTTCTCTTCTTCCACGCAGGAAGGCGCAGCACGAAGATGAGGAAATGAGACGATGACGCTGGAACGAATCCAAAAACAGGTCACAGGAGATGATGACGCAAGCACAGATGCGCGCTTAGACAAGGACGACTACAGAGGCCCAGGGTCGCCGTGCGTTCTCAAACAGGTCGTCGTTCGTCCAGATTCGAGCTCTGAAGAGCAAATCATTGTGGAGGTCGCCGGAGTCACATATGGAGATGGGAAGTCGCCGAAGATGGGAAGTTGCTAGATTCATCGTCGTCTTCCATGCCGCCGCCATCAACATCATGCTCCTTGGAGTATGTGAAGGGTACAATGGTCATGTATGAATTCTTAGGAACTGGAACCCACTTCCTAGGGGGTCTGATGGAACCCACTTCCATCATTTTTTATGGAAATGTGTTCCATCAAGAAATGAGTTCCATGGTACCAAATAACACAACATTAATTCCAATTCCACTTTCATTTCTCCAAGGTCAGAGCCAATGTACCAAACGGGGTGTAATTGCATTCAATGAAGAAGGAAGCTAATAAGTAAGGGTGTAAAGTCACGATCCGCGCATTACACCAACACTATATGGTGCGTGACACGTGCTTATGTTATAATCAGTTGACTTAATTATTAGTATTGACTATTATAATTATCATCATTATGATCCTCCTGCACAATTTTAGATAACACATGTTCTTTTGTATTAGAGAGGTTTAATCTTGTATTAATGCATATTCTTTTCGCATGTGGAAATAATTAAAAAAGGAGGGGGCAACTCCAAAGAATATTGTGGGAAGAAATTAGCAAAGAAATTAAAAATAGTTTAGACACGATATCGAGCCCGTTTGGGAACACTGTGGATAAGTACTTTTACACAA
>JANTPZ010027695.1:1834-16093 GCA_025593235.1 Vachellia pachyceras
GACACTAATTTAGCGACGGAATTGTCCGTCGTTAATTAGCAACGGACAATTCCGTCGTTAAATTTAGCGACCCTCGTTTTAGTGACGGATTTAGCGACGCACTTTTTCCGTCGCTAAATCTGATTTTTCCGTCATCAATTCTGTCCTTAAATCTGATTTTTCTAGTAGTGTGGATATTGTTTGCATCTAAAGTTACTTGATATATAGTGTCTAAATTTAGTGGCAGAATCCAAACTAGTGACCTGCCACTTCTAGGATTTTCCGTGCCACTACTCACAAGGTCAATTTTTTTTTTTTTTGGCAAAAAAATTGGGTGAGTTGGTCCCAATATTCCAAAGTCATCAAGACTGGTCATCTCTTCACAAGGTCAAATTTTTTTTTTTTACAAAAACCTTGGTGAGTTGGTCACAATCTCCCGAACTCATCAAGGCCAAGTTATGTCTTCAAACTCAAAGAAAATTTACAAAGGTATTTACTGATCGTCTACCAACAATAACTTTACATTAATAGTAGTGTTTAAAATTACGACTTTGTGGTTTTTAAAACTATTCTTTACCCTGGACCAATATTTATTGGCATTAGAAAGTTCATTTTGTTTTTTTTTTAAAGGAGCATGTACTGATGCTTTCGCCTGTGTCATTTTGCATCAGCGTGTGTATTGGAACCTGTGAATATTTCAACCATCAGTTACCATTTGACCAAATTCATTGGTCGAGGCTTCTGTTTAATCACTTGAACTGATGATTTGATTTACGTGTTACTTTAATAATTTTTTTTAATATTATTAGAGGCATCAACTTTCGTGAGTAACCTATACATGACATGGTGACTGACTTCCGTTGAGTTTGTTATTTCCAAACACTCAATTCATTAACGTAAACCCAGAAAAAATTATATTCAACTGCATACAGTTGTTTTTTGGCCTGTGGTCTGAAACAATGAATACTGGTGGTGGAGGAAAGAACAAGAAGAAAGAAGTAAAAGACGCCAAGGCACAGTCATGGAAGGACAAGAAGGAATTTGCTGACAAGGAAGAAAATGACCTGAGAAAAGACATAGAAAACCTCAAAGCATGGGTACTTCCTTCCCTTTTGCTTTCTTCTCACTACAAGTTTCCTTCAATAATCTATAGGCTTTTTTGACCAAAACCCATGTTTCTCAAGAACCCAAAAAAGATTTTCTAATTCTGTATCATTTCACAGGTTGATATGATGCAATCCATGAACAATCAGCAGATGAAGGAATATCTCAAGAACAGATCTGATGATTTGAAGAAGATCAAAACGTGCCAAAAGAGCCAAAAGAGCAAAACAAAGGTAAGTGAAAAGGATTACAAATTCGCAGGGTATGATTTGTTTTTGGGCCCTTTTAATGCAATAAATGTTCGATAAGATGAGTTTTCTACAGCAGATTCAGTGTTCTGGGAAGTCCACATCTTCAGCTCATAGTGGGATAATGGCTTCAGTTTGGAAGTTCCACAAGGACTAGGATCCAGAAGGGAATCACAATCACCTCCTATACATCTTCACTCTCTTCATTAGATCTCCAACATTCAAGGTTATTGATCAACTAATCTTTTTCAGATTGCATCTATCTCAAAATGTCTTTTTCATGACTGTAGAAATAGCTTAGATATCCAGTGCATTAGGCATCTGCTAAAGTTTTCTACACTTTGTCAATTTCACCCAAGAATAAGGGGGGAAATTTCATAAAAGAAAATGGCCTAATTAATAATTAATAAACCACTGGATACTTGAGGCCCCACCATCCTCATACCACTTGTTCTAGAGATAAAATATGGGTCGTTAAGAGAAAATTGTGTCAAAATAATGAGGACATTAAAGGCATTTAAAGCTGAACCAGGGAGTTATTATATAGTCTAAGGTTTGAATAGCACTGGGGTTAGTGAAAGGGAAAGTTAAATTTCAGGACTCAAAATTCAATGAAAGGAAAAAACACAAAAATATCTTAAAAATTATAACTACACTAAGAACCAAGGTTCTCACATTCCCAATTTTGCATATGTACACTTTGAGGATGATACGTCGTCATCATCAACAATAATGTAAGCTGGATTCACCAGGAGGGGTTAAATATGGAAAAAAAAAACGAAAATAAATGCTTTATGAACTTTTACTGTGTGAGTTGAGCATGTTATATGATCTAATTCTACAACTTACCTTTGTAAAACAAGAAATTAGCCTCTATACAGTCTGTCCAACAATAATTCAAAGCATCACAAACATAAAGTCCTACAATTTCTGCAAAAACCTCAGCTTAGACTCATGCAATTCTTCCTCCTGTCCTGCTAACAGCTTCGCATAACCGGCACGGTAGCGTGTCAATGCTCAGTGCTCGAGTTTTTTGATAGTTACCAAACATGCCACACCTTCTCCATGCATGGTATTCTGCATATGCCACCGGGTCATTAGCTAGGAACTTCACATAAGAAGCCAGTTCTTCCAACGACTTAAATTTTGTACCATCTACTATTGAATGTGGAGGGACAAAATCCATAACATTTGGTGCGCCAAAATAAATAGGAACTGCACCAGAGTCTAAGGCATAAAATAACTTCTCCGTCACATAACTATCTGTCCATGTGTTTTCAATTGCCAGGACAAATTTGTAGTGAGACATGGCACAGTGTAAATGATCCCACCATTTTGGGGTAACATTGGCATCGTTTGCACACTCAGGGTAAAAGGATAGAGCCATGTCCAGACCGCCAACATTATTTAGGCACTTCCCAAATGAATGGTGAGGTAGCAAACTGAGGAGTTTCTTGGCAAGTTCATTCCTTTGAGAAAGGCATCGTGAAGAAGACCAATAGACAAGTATATCCTAGAAACGAAAAATTAGACCAAGTTACTACAAGATCCTATGCCTGACATTCTGAGTCAGTATCATATGACATATTACTTACATCGTGTTTATATGGTGAGATGTGGTAGTTTCGACCATTATGAAACAGAGTGCCGGCATAGGTTGACTGGACATCATCTCCAGCATGATAGCTGATATACAGATCTTCTCTACCTGATCGTTTCCTCCCAGCTTCAAGATCCATGTACACACGAAGTGGTTCTCCCATGCGTCTCTGAAATAAGTAGTAGGCATGAAAAAGTGAACCAAGGGAAATCTCATATAATGAATTTCTATCAATAAAATAAAGTCCTGAAAGCCCACCATGAAATAAGGGTAACATTTAAGAAGTTACATGATTATGTTAAACATCTTTAACCGGCAAGAACGGCAGAATTACTCCTTCAAAAGGCAAAGGCAATCAATTAATAAATAAAGGCAAAACTAAGACCTTAAATGAATAACGGCTCAACCTCCAGGATATTGTCAATCATAGATTGCACGTATCATGTGACAGACAATAGAAAGGAATTTCTACTATTGCAACATCTGGAGTGAGTATTCTATAGTATAAGCCAATAACTTCAAAGCGCTTCTAATTTCTAAACATCAGTCAATAATCTCTGGTCAAGAAGATAATCAATGCAGGCAACAAAAGCTCAGCATTGTGTTTAAACAATAACAATCTCAAGTTTCCTTTTGTTCAAAAGCCTGTATTGCAAGTAAAACAACACTATCCATAGTTATGTCCTATAGCAATTAGAAAGATAGATAGCTGTTAGGTAACAACAATTGGTCCGCAAGTCCAAAAATTTGATTAGCAAACCATTCCGTATCCGGCAGTTTGCTTTAGAACTCCATTTGTCATGACTCATGAGTATATAACTAAAGCAGCAACATCTTTCAAAAAGAATTCAAGGATATGTAGCATTTGTAAAATCTTTTATCTGATTTCTCTGAGTGATTAAAATCCCAATCGATCCCCACTTTCATTAAAATATTCCTTAACTTTTCTATCATAGTACTTAATTCCCCAACTTAGATGTCAAATTTACTAATACTTATCCCCTCAATTACTATTCCTACAAGGTTCAAGTCATGAATCATCACCGTCAAAATTTCCTGCATCAAGATTTTTTTTGCCCAACTGACTTAAATTAAACTTCATCTGTGAGAATATAAAAATTAGAATCACACCTGCATGTGTTCTTCAGCTGCCAAAAAAAAAACTCATCCCACCCAGAATAGGCGTCCGCAGACCTAGGAACTAAGAAGCACCAATATCCGATACTGACTCACATGGCGAGACAGTAGGTATGAACAACTCTCAGTTAAATATAAACTAAAAATAAAAACATTAGACAGACAACTGGATAATTCAACAAAATCTGAGGATCAGCAAGAACTGGTTTCAACAGACCTTAGAAGAACCCCTGATCCCATACATACACAGCAGATAACAAGATGCATATAACTAATGAATACAATTTGAAGTATTTTGTCATGTATTGGACACGTGTTAGACAAACACAAGTAAACCAACCTAAAGCTTATTGGCTGAGGAGATCACTTCGTCGATTGCACCATCACTAAGCCATGATTATTGCCCTTGCTAAACATAAAAAAAAATATTTAATCAAAGACCTACCATAATCGGAGGCGAAGTCGTTTCAAACAATAACGCGTCAGGCTTGTCCGCAAGAACCGGCGATTTAGTCCACAAACAGCTCAACCCGCATTGGCATGAGTACAAATTATCTAAATTATCGGGAATCCAAGTCCACCCTCTCACCAAAACGCTGACATGGTTCAATTTCAATCCCTGACATTTCGAATCACTTCCAATCTCTTGTAAAGAGGAAGGAACCATCGAATTATTCGGCCTCATCCCATCATATCCCTCCTTGAACCGGGAACAACCCACTTGAGAATCCCATTTTTTGAAGGTATCCACCAGATCGGAGAAGGCTTCTGGTGAGGTGTTGATCTCTGAAGTTATGGGACCGTTGAGAGATTGGCGCGGAAGTGATAGAGAAGGAAGCTGGAGGAAACCGTGGAAGATTACGAAGAAACTGAAACCAAGTATTAATGCAACGGTGATGGTGTTAATGGGTTTCTGCGACATGATTGGGGAGGGCCAGATCGAGAATGGAATAGTCTATGTTTTCTCTCTGCTTTCTGAAGCAGAGGATGGGAGAGAAAGCTCCAGAGATGCATGAGAATGGAGTCCAAGGAGTTGGGTCCAAAGGCAGCGGTCTTCCTCGTCTTTATCGTTACTATCCCGCCATTTGCAGTCAGTTTGGTGGAAATGGGGAACTCTTTTCGTACAACAGGACAGAAGATTGACACAGAAGCTCTAAGTACCTCTGTTAACACATAACAGTGAATTAACTTTTCTAAATAACTGAGAGGCTAAATAATAAACTATTTAATTATATTAAATATTATAAAATATTTATATATAATTAAATTACATGTCAATTTTTAAATTAAATAAATTGATTCAGATAAAAATATAAATATATTAGTTAATTTACTTTATTAAACTAAAAAATCAATTAACTCTAGAGACCGGAAGCAAGCTGTATTTCTTAAATATTAATAAAAAATGGTGAGGCAAAAAAAAAAAAGAAAAATACGTGTACTATTGTTATGACAGTTACTTTGCTAAAAAGAATCAATAAGAAAAATTCGATTAAATTGATTGCAACATATCTATCTTAGCATCATTAATCGCCGCTGGCCAGACAGAGGGGGTGAATAATCATGGGTAGGTTGCATAACCCCAACAACTCAACAACAGAAATCACATCTGATAAGTAGAATGGATCAATTCTTTGTAACATAACAAATTAAACTTTAATTCTCTGTATATATACATTTAGTGTTTAATAGTATTTTAAACAAATTTACCTTTTCTTTGGTAATACATGGCAAGCCAAGGCTTGAGAAAGTTAAGCGAGAAAACCTAAGAGAGGTTTCTAGTAATCAAATACATAAAAGAACATGAACCTTTTTATGTGAAGCCTTGTCGGTCCTCAGCATATACACCTTAAGCAGTAATATCACTTTCTGATTATCCCTATGCCCTTCCATGGCCAAGACATCAGCACACCAAATTAAATGACAACAAACCTTACCAAGTTCCTAACCAATTTTCAACCCTGTCAAAATAGCAATCAGTTCCACTTCTGTAATTGAACACAAACCTATTGATTTATGGAATCTCATTTACCATGTTACCATATGGTCCCTAATGAATCCTCCGCATGCAACGTGACCATTTGACCTTATTGATCCATCTACATCAATTTAGACTTTTCCTTGAGGAGGAGGAGTCCAACTTGTTTCACTGCTCGTCTCTAATTGGAATACTCTATGTTGAAGCATATTGGTAGTGGTATACTCCATTAGATGATATAAACACTTGTGCACCACTTCCTTGGTTGTGATGGTATTACCTTCAAAGACGAGCTTACACCTCGAAGTCCATAATAGCCAGCACATAGTACTGAAGACAATGGTCCATTCGTGGTTGTTGAAATGCCCTCATCCCACGTTGGATTTAGTGCTTCTATTAAGTTAAACCTGCAAATTACTAGAGAAGAAGCTAGAAAGATAGTTAGGCTTAATAATATATTACCATACTTCATACACTCTTTGACAATCTCTCATAATATGAAGGATGCTCTCCTCTCTCACACAGTTGAAAGGGCACAAACTGGACTCCAAACGTCCTCTCATAGCTTTACATGAGTTTGTAACTAGTCTATCATGGGAAACCTATCACATAAAATATTTCACTTTTTAACGAACCTGCCAATTCCATAATTGATGCCATAAATAACTAGGTTGCCAAGTGGTACGACCCACCACAAACTCATAGACTGACTTAACAGTGAACCGACCATCCTTGGACGGCCTCCATGAGAAAAAATCCTAGGATTTTCTTACTGGAGGGGAATCCTATTGATCATGGAAACGATCCATTGAGGAAAAATACCCTTCCAACCATGCGTGCTCCATTCCCCATTACCGAGGACATGATCAATCACCTTATCTTGTCCATTGAGGCCTATCATACGTTGGGCATAGGTTATAAGGGGTTTGTCAAGAGGAATCCATAAGTCCCACTAGAATCTTGTGGACGCACCATTATTCACCTTCCTAATTCCTTTCATAAATTGGTCCCAAACTTCTATGGTAGCTTTACAAGTTCTGGACCTTATGCATTGAACCCATAGAGCTTCCTGATTTTTTAGCAGACCCCAACAAAGTTTCATGATGAAGGCTTTGTTTTGAGCCAATAGATTCTTTAAGCCCAATCCACCCTCTTGTTTTTTAGGGTCACTTTGTTCCATGCAATCAAGTGCATCCGGTGCATCTATGTATCTTGGGACCACATCAATTTCCTACTTATCTTTTCTAACTCTTGGAGGACCCTTTTTGGCAAAATAAGGGATTGCATTTGGTAAGTTGGCAAAGAAGATAGCATAGTTTAATCAGGACAGCTCTGCCAACTATATTAATGCCATGTTTGATACAATGGAATTGAAGTTTGGGAAGTGAAACTAAAGTTAGAATTGAAAAATGGGCTTGTTTGTTATGTGGGAACCCAGTTCCATGTGGTTCAAGTTCCACAAAAATGATGGAAGTCGATTCCTCACTTACCCCTGTGGAACTGGATCAGTTGCATGGAATTGCAAAATTTATTCCCATTGTACCCATTCTAATCTAATAACCATTAAACCATCCCATCTTTCGACCCAATCCCCCTCTTGTATTAGATGCCTTTACCATTGTCTGCTTCATCCACTTTCTCCCCTACTTCCTCAACCTTTGCCACCACCATCAACCTTGCCCAGATCAAAGCTTCATCGCCATTCAAACTTCTGTCTCTTCTCCTTCATACATTCTAGAACAAAGCTCCGTCGCTGTCCAAGCTTCATCTGTCTCTTGGAATGAAGCTTCAGAATTTGGCCATGCCGTTAACGCCATCATCGATATCTGCATCTTCCATGCTCTCCTTCGATTTTTGTTTTCTGTTCTCTCTAGATCTTCGACCTATTGGTTCTTGGCTTGAATAGATCCTCCATCTTCTTCAACTTGGATGTTTATATTTGTTTCATATTTTTGGATATGGGAGGATGGAGATGATGACTTATGGAAAATTGAAAGTTCAAACTGTTTTCTTCTCTCCTGAAATTTTGCTTAATTTTTCTTATCTAATGGTTACTAATGATTATTTGAAAAATTTCTTGTTTGAATATGTTAATGGTTGAATTGAATAGCGGTGGTTTGTGCTACTTTGTGATGATGGTGGATCCATCCCATGTCTTTAGTCGACAGGTGAAAGCTGGAAGGGATTGGGTGGTTGATAGAGTTCAAGATATTTTAGTATTTTTATAATACAATTATGTATATTAATTAAAAATTATATTACACTTCTTCCATCATACCACACATATTTTAAAATCCATTTTCAATAAAAACTCTTCTGTGTACCAAGCATAGGATTTGCTCTTCCACACTAAAAGCCTTCTATTGCTTTATGGATTATTGAAGAAAAAATATCATTCGTCACTCTAGTATGAAGTAAAGGAACTCCTAAATATTTATTAAAATCACCAGTGATCCCAATGCCCAAGATTTGGCCAAGTTCCACAACCCTGTTAAACGAAAGATTCTTAAAGCAAGATATTTTATATTTATCCAAATTTATACGATGCCTTGATACCTTACATAAACTACTTATTATCCTTTTTACCTCTTCCATCCATCTTGTGTCCGCTGCCGCAAATAGGATGAGATCATTAAGAAGAATAGGTGGGATAAAGTAGGCCCTTTTCGTCCAAACCTAAATGGATTCCATCTTCTTGCTTTACATTATGCTTTAATACACTGTCGTAATCTCTCCATACAGAGCACAAATATATATATGGATTCAATGGATCCCCTTTATGGATACCTCTTAGAGGTATTAAAAGGGGCACTTTCCTCCCCATTCTAAAGAACTGTCATAGAAGTAGAATTGATACATGTTATAATGAGGTGCACCAGATTATTTGTAAAACTACACATC
The DNA here is from genome assembly GCA_025593235.1 of Vachellia pachyceras. Taxonomy (NCBI): domain Eukaryota; kingdom Viridiplantae; phylum Streptophyta; class Magnoliopsida; order Fabales; family Fabaceae; genus Vachellia; species Vachellia pachyceras. The sequence goes on from JANTPZ010027695.1 coordinate 10,782, forward strand.
TCATAATATCTTGAATGAATCAAGTCTATCATAGACTTTTTCCATGTCTACCTTAACTACAACATAACCCTTCTTTCTACCTTCATTCTCATTGAATGAATAATTTCCTAAGTAATAATGGTATTGTCACAGATGGATCGGCCTGTAATGAAACTGCATTGTTCCTGCCCGATCAGCTTGGGCATGATATATTGAAGTCTATTGGCAATAATTTGGTTATATTCTTGAAGCTCACATTACAGAGAGATATTGGCCTAAAATCTTTTAGAGTTCTAAGATTTTCCACCTTAGGAATAAGAACCACTCTTGTCTGATTTAAATCTTTAATCTTGTGAGGGTTCCTAAATACCTCATCAATCATATCGCAAACTCTATTCTCAATAAATGTCCCATTAAGTTTGGAAAAAATGTGCTTGTAAACCATCAGGTTCGGGAGCTTTAAAGGCACCAATGGAAAATGCTACATTTTTTATTTCCATCCGATCAACATTCTGGATAGATTGTGAGCCGTTTCCACTTCCAACAGGGGAAGTCGGAAAACCAAGTAGCAGAATGTGTCGTAAAGGGATCTCGGGTGTAAAGATTTTTTTTTGAAAAAAGTCACTCGCCATCTACTTCAGGCTATCTTGACTCTCCACCCAATTTCCCACTTCATCATGTAAGGCCATGATTTACTACTTTTTCCTTTTGATCACAGTAGACGCATGGAGGAGTCTGGTATTCCTGTCTCCCCATTTTAACCACTTACATCTCGATTTTTGAAATCAATGGAACTCTTCCTAGGCTATTATCTTGTGATATTCATTCAGTAGTTTGTCCTCAAGGCGTCGCAGCCCAGTATTAATGTTTTGTCTATGCTTCCTTTCAATACCTTCTAACCTGCGAAGGATTACATGTTTCCTTTTGTTCAGATTTCCCACCTAATTCTCATCCCAAGTCATTGCTGATACTTGGAATTGTTTGAGACCTGCCAGCCAATCTTTATTTTGCCAGGCTTCGCAGACACATTACTTGAAGTTATCCTCTAAGCTCCAAGCCCCTTGGTACGATAACCGTTTAATATGGTTATGATAAGTATTGTCAGAGGAATCTGAATTTACCACCAACAGTCGTTGGTCCGATTTATATTAGAGCTCATAATTTGTCTTTTCAATATCCTTCACTATATCCTTCTGATCTTTTTCTCATACAAAATCAAAGCTCTCATTTTTGTCAGAGGTAGCCATACCTATCACTTTTCCTAACTTGTGCTTCTCGTCCATAAAATCTTCTCCATATAAATCCTCAAGAATTGCAAATATTGATTTGTTGCTGAAATTAGTCTTCTCCCTTGTACTATTGTCAATTTGAGATATAGGTTTCTGCCCTCCTTTCTTCTCCATCTTCCTTGAGCTCTGAGCCTCGTTTGTCTGTGGGTGAATCATCCAAGCACCAAACTAGTCTTCCTCCATTGTCTTCTTTTCCGATACATCTCTTGGCAATGACGCTTTAGCTCGGTTCTGTTTTGGTTCGGCACCGCTTGTGCTTGAGTTTGCTCTCCATGGGCACCCTTCCCTTCGATGACCGAATCGACCTTAGGAAAAACATATCAATCCCAGCCCCTCGTACTCCACTTTATACACAACACCATTAATGATAACTTTGGGAACAAGTCGTTTCTGGAGATTTAACTCCACACATAGTTGATCATACTTGCCTCTCTCTACCTTGTGGAGGTCTTGGCAATAATGTCTCAGGGAGTATTTAAATCCACCTTTAAGAGTTTGCCCAATCCTGTCACCTAATCTGGATATAAAATGATTGTTGTAACAATGAAGAGGGATATCTGGAACACAAACACAGGTTGCAACTCTACCCAAAGGATTTTGGTAAGGATCATAATATTGAGTCCACCTTTGAACGAGCAGACCATTTGGGAACGCGGTAAAAAAATACTTTTACGTGAGTCGAGGTAAATATGTGAAAGGGATTTTCTTGTTTTATGCTCTGCTTGGATGAGATGAAAAGTTGAGAGGAAAGAAAATGGGAGGAGAGAAAATGGGGAGAAGAGAAAAGTGGAGAGAAAATATTATCACCTATATTGCTTGGATGGATGAGAGAAAACAAAGAGGAAAGAAAATGAGCAAATAGTTGAATGACTAAAATATCCTTAAATAAAAATCTATTAATAATTAGTAACAAGTAAAGTACCTTTAAAATATATAAAGTATAATATCAAATTAAATATGATAATGAAAAAATTATATTAACATTAATATCATTAAATAATTAAAATCAAATTATTTATTAAAGATATCTTTTCATGTTATTATATTTCAAAACAAAATAACTAAGATAAGAATATATCATATTTTTAAGGGTGTGAGGTTTTAGTAAGCAATTAAAAAATAAATTAGATTTTAGAATATATCTTAAATCTTATTCTTTAAAAAAAAGAAAATCATAGTCAGAATTTTTAAAATGTTAGATGCTAAACTCAATTATTTAAAATAAAAAAGTAATAAAAGAGTATGTGGGTAGATAAGTAAAAAGTGTTTTCTCTTCATTTTCTTTCCATCTGTGGAAAGAAAAGTTGGAGAGAAAATATGGTGGGACCCACACCCCATTTTCTCTCCAACTTTTCCTTCCTCCCACTTTTTCTCTTCTATCCAAGTGAAAACCCATTTCTCCCCCTATTTTCTCTCCAAGTTTTCTTTCCTCCCCCATTTTCTCTTCATCCAAGCATTTAGGGTTAAGGAAAAACACTGTTAAATGTACGTTCGAATCCTACAAACGTTGATCCAAATAGGCACAATATTATCTAACTAGCCAAGGTCCCTAGCAAAGAACCTTTTAATATTTCGCTCTCTATTGCTCTATATCTTGAAATTTAACAACAGAGTAGTTATTGGGCGAATCAACAAGTTCAAAACTTACAAAACCCATAGTCTGATAAGATACTCTTTCAGCCAATATAAATTGAACTTTCGCCCTAGGATGGTTAGAATCAATGAGTAATTCCATGGTTCACTCCATCCATTTAATTCCTCTTCTGTCATGAGAACATCAGGATACATGTAACATCCCAATTTTTTATATTAGGATTTAATTATGATTAACAATGAATTAATTAAAATAAATAGATTTATTCGGCAAGTGTTAACAGAAAATAAAATGGAAATAAAATAAAAAAGGTAACACATAAATTTATATATATAATCGTATATATTGAGAAAAAGTGAAAAAGTGGCGTGCAACGAATGGAGAATAGAAATTTTTAAGAGTCAATAAACAAGGCACTCCCTCGGGTTTATTCCTGCTCTATGTTCGCTGGCCTTAGTTTGTATGTTTTATAGCTATAGTACTTGTTTGGAAACACTTAACTCTTACCCAAAAATACGTTCAACAGTTTTTTTCTGTAAAACGAGACAATCTCCTCCACATATTTACCTTGACTTACATAAAAGTACTTCTCTACCGCTTTCCCAAACCGACCCATAATTTGACTCGTTTTGAATGGCGGCTTTATAAGGATGGATTTGACAGTCTTGGGTGATGCATGAATGAAACATGAAAGTAAACAAGAGTGATCAGTTACTTCTGTGGTTGATCAAAAAAAAAAAAATTTACCTACTTCTGTTACCGTTTCTTCTTACATTCACACTCTGCGGAGAAGAAAAGGTTGGTTTATTGTGCATTTGAAATGCAAAAAGAACATATATCTTCTTTGTGAACGTAGTGATTTGTTTGAATGAGGCACCTCCATAACAATTTCAGCGGTAGAAAGGGAATGCAAAATTCAAAATTTGTTCTTTGATGTGAATTGAGCCCGTCTGAGAACATGGTAGAGAAACAGTTTTACGCAAATCAAGATAAATATGTGAAGGAGATTATCTCATTTTACGGAAAAACACTGTTGAACGTGCGTTTGGGCTACAAACATTGAGTTAAGCAGGCTCATTGTCTACTTCTCATTTCATATCTCATCCCAGAAGAAGGACACAAGATGACATTTACATCCTGTGTCTCATCTGTGTCTTGGTTATATCCTAACCCTCACCAAGACATGGATAAGGTTGGGACATCTTGCCAAATAAAAAAAAAAAAAGAGCCCAATGCATTTAGGGCTCGTTTGGTATGCAGAATTCATTTTGATGGATATGGAAATGGATATGGAAATGGATATTGAAATGGAAATGGGGTTTAAAAGTATGTTTGATATGTCATGGAAATGAAGATGGAATCCATATCTTTTTTTTATGAATGTTGGTTTTTTTTTTTGAAATGTAACAAAAAAGACTATTTTGCATAAGGGACGATATTTTGGTCCAAAAAAATTGGATTCCATGGAACCCAAATGAATTCCATAGGTTTGGGTATGGAATTGAAATTGGGTATTTAGGTGGAATTGAATTCCACATGAAATTGTAATTCCATCATACCAAACATGCCAACATCATGGAATTCAATTCCAATTCCATTTCTACCCTCCCATTTCCACCATACCAAACAAGGCATTAGAAGACTCGTATAAATTTAGGGGTTATGAGAAATTGAGGTTGTTGCAGTAACTCACCTTAGATGTTAGTGGAGTCACAACAATTTTCCTACTGTATATATTTATATAAATAAAAATAAAACTTATTTTATGTACTTATTTCCTAAATTATAGATTATGTTAGAAAAATAACTTTCATGACTAATACAAATATGTTCAATAAAGTTGTGTTTGTGCTTGATGAAGAAATTAAGGCAAAAAATATATGGATGTTGAAGGTTACATTGTGACACGAAAATAGTCACTGGACAAAGAGCAAGCACACGAGAGATACGTAAAGTAGGTAAAATGGACTCAACTAATGGGTTGAGGTGGTTCGGGTCACACAAGTCTACATTATTTAACCCGCGGGCTAATCCAATAATTTTGTAAAATACCTAATTCCTAATTTCCTAATCCCTGACGCGGCCGCATTCGCTTCATAGCTTCACTTTTCTCTTCTTTGACTTCTCCCCCAAAATCTGAAATCCCTAGGACCTTAACCAACCAAGAAGAAGACGGAGTTCGTTGGCACTTTCGTTGTCATCTACTCGTCTGGTCTCCATCCTTCAGCACTCAATCTTTTCCGTTAAGCCTTCAACTTCGTGATGCGGTCGAGGTTGAGCCTTCATCTTCGTGGGTTGTAACTCTGTTGATCCTTTATCTTTGTAACACCGTCTACCGTCAATGGTCGAAAGTGGAAGCTTGGTCGCAGGTTGCTCCATCTCTATTCTCTCATCTTAGAGTCTCCAACATTGACAACTCGTCACTGTTCATCCACTCCATACGTCTTCAA
>JANTPZ010027804.1:5600-21881 GCA_025593235.1 Vachellia pachyceras
TGATTTAGTTGACGATAATCGATCATGCTTCTCGCCCATTATTAGTTACCCCGAATTTATGGTAGTTACGATGTTAGGTGAACGTCGGCCTCCGCTGGGAATTGCCAACAACCCATGTGATCGACGTGACCCAGCTCCTAATCCCAGATAAGGCGTGAACCACACTATCTCGGACATTCTGCGCGTGATATCCATGGTTTATATCTTAGTCTTGCAATGGAGTGTTGTCAGTGGCGGACCCAGGACCCTGATCCAGGGGGTGCAAACTATTTTTTGAGAAGATACTTAAGAAAAGAATTTGAGTAAAAATTCAGTGGGTTCAAAATTAGCAAATGAGTGGGTGCAAAATAAATCACATAGTACTAATATATACCTAATTTTCTGGAAGTCAGGGGGTGCGGCTGCACCCGCTGACCAGCACACAGGTCCGCCCTTGAGTGTTGTCATAAAATAAAATAAAATTTGAAAATGTTTCTCGTTTCTTAATTATAATTTAAAATTGTGTAATTATCAACAAAAAAAGTGATATGATGTAAAATAATTTTACGTGAAAACAAGAATGAGAATTCGAGCAGATGTCGGAAAAGAGCATGTGGGCGATGGCGACTCACAGGACGAGGGTCAGAACGAAGCCTGTGTTTTTTATGTGAAGCCAAACGAGTGTTTGTTGGAGGGACAGGTGTGACGTCGGCGCCGCATCATGTATTTCACAACAACCCATTCACTTCCACACGCGTTAAAGCTAGCAAGCCACCAGTAGACAGCAGTCTCAATCTCGGTATTTTTAAATGATTCACACAATTATATTTTAATTCGCTAATATACTTGCTGGATTGTCCCTTACTCCCATCCCATGCTATCCCAAGAGAAAAGGGTGTTTGGTGGGGACTGGGACTGGGAAGGAGAAGGCGTGTTGAGCACGGGGCGTGGTGTCGTCACGGGGAGGTGAGGGTGACCTCTTGTAATGACGTACGTTAAGATTCCGTGGCCCCTCCCTCACCTCACCCACCTCCAATCAAAAAGCACTGGGATACGATGGTCATTTCTCGGAGGAGAGTGTGTGTGTGACGTCGTCGCAGTACGTATGCTGCTGCTCTTGCTTCAACCATTGCCTTTTCTCACTTTTTTGATCAGACATGGACTGCTTCTTTGATCTCATCCACAACCTTGGACAGAGTCTCAGTCTCAGGAGCCACGGTGGCCATTGCCGACGACAAGCGAGGGTGGGAACCAAGGTTTGAACTCCAGGATTTCTCCGAAGATCACGGCGTTGCCGCCGTCGCCTTCAATGACGGCACGACCCCTCCTCCATCTGACCTGGACTTGTCCCTTGCTTTCTCTCTAGTTCCCCACTCCCTTCCTCCGCTGCTCTGTGTTGTATAAAGAGTATGAATATCAGTTCATTTCATACACATTCGGGTGGCAGCAACGCCTGTAAATAAATAATTAATCTGAGTTAAGTTAGAACATCATCTTTAAGAGCTATTCTGTGACTACCAGCAAGTAAGTTGCGGCACTCCCCATGATTAAATTAATTTTTCCTACAAGTACAGGGTGAATAAAACTAGGGAAGGTTATAGAACTTAGTAAGATTGAGAATCAGAGGAGGGAAGAATGATGTTTGAAAGCTCAAGAGCCGGATGCTGAGAAATTTGGTCTCATGCCCTTTTATAGGTTGCGGATCAGCATTGGGCACACTTAAATACATTTAATGACAATTAACTTATTCATTAACGCACCTTAAAACAATTCATGGGTGGTTACAAATCAATTCATGGGTGGTCACATAATCATTAACAGACTTAATGATAATTAAAAAGATGTCGGTTACAAATACTAAAAGCTTATAATGCTTATTAAAGTGACGAATTAATTAGACGAGTATTTAATATAAAGAATGACCACTACTGCAATTAACTTACGCATAAAGACGTAGGAAAAATTGCCGGATTGTCTCCGATGGCCCTTTGTCATATGTTAACATACTCCTCCTCTTAATCAATTTATTAATCCAATGTCATATTTACTTAGATCCTCACAACCCCAAGTCATGTGGTACTCTTCCTTTTAACACACTCATACACAATATTTAGGACACTGCGTTTCCTCTCTGTATTCTGTACTTGTGTTTCATGCACGTAACATCTGAGATCTCTCCGCTCGCGTTCTCCCTTTCATTGGCCCTATCTTTTCATTGTTTACACCGGAAACTTTGCTCTCCCTTTATTACCCTCTTCTTTCACCTTGTTTGCGACCTCTCCTCCCTGGTTCTTCCGTCTCGAAATATTTCGTTGTATGGACTCAGCTTGTATAACCGGGGCTGATGCCCAGATCAAAATAAAAAGGATCAGATGATTTTTTTGATCAAGTTAATCTGTCCGTATTTGCCTGGTTTAATTTATTTTAAATGATTTGTGCTATAATGCATACATATGTAAGAAAATTTATCTCAGAATATAAAAAAACATTCATTTTAAATGCTCTCAGAAACTGAGTCTGATAGCTAAGTTAACGTTGGAATCAAAATTTTGACTGGTGCTACTCTGCGTTGATTAAAAAAATATTCCCTTTTATCAGATAACCCGGGATCCACCGTGCATCTGATTTGTGAGATAGATGAGTAACACATGAAGGAAAATCTCATACGCGTCTAATCGCCTTCATTACCGTGACTGAGCAGTGCTTAGCCAAGAAGAAAATACTCCTATCCCACCGCTTCACATACATCCCCCCTTCTCAATATTCTTTTTTTTCCCTAATCAATCATGTTTTAACTGTCAAGCACTAAAAGTGGATACTTTTTCTTCTAACCATGATGTTAAACTTAATTCATTTTTCTATTAAACTTAATCCTTGTTGCATTGTACTTTTTTATTTCTCATCCGGTATCCTAGAGTAGGAAATCTTTCATCTACATCACAGCCTCAAACTAATTTGGATAGAGGCATGACATGAACCATCAAGATTTTGGTGCCCTGACCCACATTCCCACGTTTTGAAGCCAAGACCCTTGGTTAGGTTAGAGTAATTCCAACCAGCTGATTTAACCTGCTGACATGCCATTTTGCTTTTTTTTAATACATAAATTTTAGAAAAGGGGTTGGGCTCACCTCCGATCTAAGGGCAGAGCATCTACGTCATGATTCACTTGGGTCTGTCCTTGCGGGCACTGGAGCATATCAAGCAAGCCCTTTAATTTTGACCATACAGGTAGGTCAATCCAACTTCACTAAGTTGTTGTGATGCCTCTCCAAACGTCACGACTGAAGCCACAACAAAGTGACACTCCTTATGATCAAACCCTCTCCCTTTAAATAAGAATACTAGCCTAATTCTTTCATAGTTGAACTCAAAGACTATAGATGACATTTTACTTTTTAATTTCAAAACATTGAACATAACTCCCGACGGGCCCGAGTTATTTATTCTATTTAACTTTATGACAGCCTTACACGTTGATATATTTTAATGTTAATTTTAGGAAAAGTCCAAGTATTCTAACCGTCAGTGATCAGTCTGACCATCACACAGCCATGGTGACTCCAATGGGCCACCAAAACTCCAATTGAGACCATGTAAATTTGGTAATTGCGACAGAGGCCCAATTCAATGATATTTAATTTGATGCGATACATAAAAGCTAAAAGATGCGGTGAGCGTGGATCGAACACGCGACCTTCAGATCTTCAGTCTGACGCTCTCCCAACTGAGCTATCCCCGCAACTTGTTGGCATTATGTAGCATATATATTATATAATACTTTTTGGTTTTATCTTCTTATGATCTTTTCGACGTTGCATGAAATTATGTTCGTTTCAATATTCTCAAGCCTCTTTCGCAGCTCGATTTTAGGGTTTTCTGTTTTTATCCGTCGACGTGGTGTTCGGTATAAAAATAAATAGACGAGATTAAACGTATAAAGAAAACGAAAAAAAAAAAAAAACTTTGTCCCCTGTGGACAATTTGGCACTAGGCTTCTGCTACCCTCGAGTCACCATTTTCCGTCCTTCCTGGTTAAAACTTGAAATACAAGAGAGGCATCCAGTTCGCGGGTCTGCTCATCGCCTGTTACTGGGAAACAATGACCTCTACCATGGCCACATCGTACATTCTCAGTCCTCCAAGCTCTTATCTCAAAAAATTCGAACTCCCTTTTCAAGATTACAGATCTATTGCCCGGAGCTTCCGTAGTTCTGAGTTTCCTCATCTCGCCCTGCAACACAAACGCAACGCCACCACCCCGATTTCCCCCAAAATCAGAGCTCAGAGTCTTCCCGGTACAAATGTGACTTTATCGTTCATTGTTCAAACTCTGTTTTCTCTCTTGCTTAATTGGTTGCCCACTCTCCCAGATTATGTTCCCGATTCCATGTTTTACAAGGTGGAAGCGATTCTCAGGTTTTGAAACTTTTTCATTCCCTTTCTTTTGTCTGCATGTGGAGTAGGAACGGTTACCGATATTTGATTACTTAAGCTGAGATGAGTTTTGTGAATTAACTAATGATCTTCATTGATCATATGTTGCTGAATTTGCTACGGAGCAGGCCTTGGCGAATCCCTCAGGTTTCTTCGGTATGGGTTTACCTTTGATTTGATCAGTATTATGTGCAATTTAGCGTCGCGGTAATTTCTTTAATGGGGCGGGGAAACCTTATGACTTGGTGATTGAAATCAATGAAGGTGACATTAACAATGCGTTATTGTTGCAACATATGAATTCTCATTTCTCCTTCAAAATTCTCATAGTTTCTGCTCTGCCACGTAATCACCCTTCTCAACTGTGGCTTTAGTAAATTCCGAGTCCTCACCATGCTCCATTGATTAAATAAGAGGTGCTTGTTCCGTTAACAATTTCCAAGCTCTTATTGAAAGCTTGTTTGTTCTAAGCTGCCCAAATGCAATCGCAGTTTGATTCCACAGGATTGAGCGCAACTTCCCTTCATCTTTCTTCTTAAGCGCTTAAACTGGTAATAGACAAGTAGAATTCCAGCATTTAATGATCGGCTCAGGTTCCGGGTACTTGTTCCTCCGAATATTTATGATAGGATCCTAAACTAGGAAGCACCTTGCGTAAACAGAGGACTAGTTGAGTCTTTTTTAATTTAATTAATTAGTATTATTGTTGAGTGTGTTAGCATGAAAGTAGGAGATCATAGGTCAATGTAGAGAGTCAGTTATGCAGTTATGAGTTAGTGGGGTTATGGAGGGAGTGAGTTAGAGGCAGTTGCATCTTTCCTTCTATAAATATCTAGGCTGTAATCAATTTATGAATCGATGAATGAATGTATGAATATTGTGTTCCTATCTGGAGATTCTCCTTAGGCCTTGGCTATTGAGAGGTAAATAGTGAGATACTTGGCACTCGCTATATTTCACCTCAGTGGAGTATATCTTATTACTCTCTTTCCATTAACGCTAGAGCTCAGGTTTAGGAGCTTACCAATTTATGTATGGATCATTGCCATTGACAAGTTCACGGCTCCATTGTCATATTTGGAATCAAGATCGTGGCTGAGCATCTTCATAAAGGAAGTCTTCTAAGCACAATCTACTGATTTTTGTCCCGCCCCTGGGGGAACTATCAGTATGCAGTCGCCGCATATTCCTCCACTTATTTAAAGGATTAGCTCAGCCAACTTTTCTTATGTACTGTTCATTTGGGCGTGCTTTTGCTATTTATTTACCGACTAGTGAATGACCTAATGCCATTATTCCCTTATCATCATCATTGTCAATTTTTCTTCTTCTTCATGAAGGCTTTGTTGAAAATGGGAATCCGTGGGGTCACGGTATCTGATGCCCGGGGCTTTGGATCTCAGGGTGGTTCAAAAGAGAGGCAAGGAGGTAAGTTCATTTCAAATTACAAATAGTTAAAATCGATGATCCTATTTCCATGTCTTCAATGCCTTTTATGACAACGTTATGTCATTTATTGCGGGAGTCATGTTGAATGAATTGAATTTCATGTCACTATGACTTTCCTTTTATTGAAGGAAAAATTAAACCATGCGCTTCATAATATCTTATCAAAATACTCCCATAATTTTTTTAATAATATGCTTTACATGTTGATCTATGCATATTCTTGTAAGCATATGATTGTATATTCTTCCTTACATGATTATTTTACGTTATTGATTTTGATGCAGGCTCTGAATTTTCTGAAGACAATTTTGTTGCCAAAGTTAAGATGGAAATAGTAGTAAGCAAGGATCAGGTATGTGGACATTTGATGATGATTTGAGTGGTACTTTGCATTAAAATGGATAATGTACTTCTCATGTTAAGCATTGACAATTTTGTAGAGGGAAGAAGAGAGAATCCTCAGCTGTTTTCTGCCTCCGATTATGTACTATATTGTAATTGTCAACATCATATATAAGGAAGCATAACCTTTCTGCTTTTTTTTGGGAGGGGGGGGGATGAGTTGTTTATGGTGAAGGTTTTTTCGGGAACCTTCTCTTTCTTAGCTGAATCATATAAAACGAGCGAATCCTAGACAATTGTCTGCAAGTTTTTTTGATACTTCAAAAGTGAAATTTGGCTACGTATTCTTGGTTGAACGAAATTTTTGCATCATTTCTGATTAGATGTTATGTTTCAATTAGGTTGAAGTAGTTATAGACAAGATTGTCAAGACATCAAGAACAGGGGAGATTGGTGATGGCAAAATTTTTTGTAAGGCTTCAACATTCCTTTCCTTGCCACGAATTGTGCTATCTGAACTTGTTTGTGACTTTATTTATATTATACGTGTGGATGGATCTTTAGGTGCAGTTGTTTTAGGGATGTTGATGGGCTGTCTCAAGTTGATCATTCTCATGTATTAGATATCACTATGATTTGTCTCCTGGGAGAATTGATTTTCCAAACCTGTGATTATGTGAGGCATAATTGATTCCCTACCGAGCAATTAATTGCCTCTCTATCTCCCTGCTAGAGATGACTAATTATTAAAGTTTTTCAATTCAAAGCCAAAAGAAAGAATAGAATTATGCCGATTAAGTGAAATGATTGACCATGATCTTTTTGTGCTTCTTGCTATTGTGATAACCAGTTAGTCACAACTTGATGGGAAGTATACCAGTGGGATCAGATACTAGAAAATGCATGTTGCACCATCCTGCGGACCTTTTTCATCACGCAGCACATTAAGTTTAATGTGTGCTTCCTTTTTCACCTAGACTTGTCTCACGGTTGGAACTGAGGAAGTAAAATATTTTCAGTTTTGGTTGAGTGGATGGTATGTTTCAAATCCTCGTGTGCGTCAAACTTGGATTAACTAGACTGCATAGAAGGTTTTGGAGTTCGGTGGAATGTTACAAGAATCATCAGGATTACAGACGTGAAAATTAAAACTAACTTGACGCGCATTTCTCGTGATTGGGATTAGGTATATATAATGACTTGCCTAGGTTTGCATTATGGATGTTTTGGAGAAAGAAAGAACAATGCTACAATCTATAGATTGAAAGAAAATATTTTATTTTGTTGATCTCACCCGACGTGGAATCTCAGTTTTAATGAATTATTGATTATTGATTGATTGTGCAGTGACACCTGTTGCCGATGTCATAAGGGTTCGCACAGGTAACCCGTTTGTAGAATTGTCCACCTGAAAAATTACATATTTGTTCTGTCAGCAAGCAAACTCAGAAGTGGCTGGATATGAAATTTTCAGGTGAGCGTGGGGAAATTGCAGTGAGGATGACTGGTGGACCATCTTCTGCTGTGTGAGCGTTGGCAACCAGAATGACATCTCGCTGGCCCTCTTTGTGGCATTTCGCTTTGCACCCGCGATCATTTTCTTCTCAAATCCAACATTTCAATGCTATTTGTTAATTGTTATTTGCGGTGAAGGCAAATTGTGAAACTATAATCAACTGAAATATGCTCAGATAGCCAATAACAAGTGAAGGTTTGAATCCAAATTTTGAAATTTTTTTAGTAACCACTTCTTGATGTAAATTTATACGTAGAAATCATAAATGAAAATGTAGAGGAGTCAATAGGAGCTTTATGTACGCAAGATTTATGTGAGTAGTTTCTAGAAATAACTTATAAGTTGCCCTAAAATCACACTTTTAACAAAAGAGGCTTTGGGTAATCCCTCTCCTAGTGATCACAGATAAAATTAGACATCAATGTCAATATATATTATAAGACCTGCATACGGGTGGCATAGTTTATTTTTAAACTTAATATAATACATAGCGTGAAGAAGCGTGTCTGGTTTTCTTACACATTAAGAATCAATAGATTTTTGAATAATTTTTTATTTCTAACTATATCAACTAATGCTGGAAATTTTTAATGTTTTCCTCTCATCGCATGATCTTTTCAAGCTTCTCCAAGCAATGCCAAGAGAATCAGAAATTTAGATGCCAATAATAGAAGAATATCACATAGTACTGAGATGATATACCACATCAAATCTTTAACATAAAAGCTAGTTGACTTTCTTTTTTGAGTGAAAGAAGCTAATTAATTGATACATTCATCATCTTTCTTCAAATTAATTTTTCTAATTTATAAATTGATATATAACCCAATAATACATCTAAATATTTCAAAATATATATAATAATTAAGTAATTTACTTAGCCTATTAAATCTCTTTAAAAAATCAATTGTTTCTTATATTAAAAACTACTGTATCAGGTAAAATCCGGTAATTGCATAATTTTCATCATGATAAATTTGGATTGAAATTTAAGAAATCATGTCAGTCAATCTATGGTTCCCCTTAATTATCAGTGATCTTTACAAAATAGAAGTTTGGGTATCCTAATTTCCAGCATTGTGAAGAAATTACAGGCAAATAGAAAAAGGAAACTGTTAGCTAACCTTAGCGCTAATTTTTTGGCCCGCCATGATCATCAATTGAATATTTAAGTTATCATCCTAGATATTTCCTCTACAAAGATATTACATTTCACACGAGTTTAAGGAAAGCACCATTGTCTAAACACAAGATGCTGATGTATTGACTCAACTTGAATAGAACATATTCTCAGTTTAGGCTGCCGTTGTCCTGCTCACAAAACTGACCTACACAAACCAAACGACTTTCGAATTACCGAAGACATGTTTCTTCAGACTTCAATCATGCTAGATTGAAAGCTTATTGCAGATGTCATATCTGGTATCTACGAAATATGTTTCCAGCCCGTGGTTTTGTATCCTGATTTATTTTCTGGTTCTGCTCAGGCTTCAGCCTGTTTGATGTACATTTTACATTTGGCTTGAATGAATTTCACTCTCTTCGCCCAAAAAAAACATTTTCCCAACCACTTGGGCACCTCTAGGTCTCAGGCCTTGACATCTCTTCTGCAACCACAAGTCCGAAATGGTACAATGATAGCATGTCGGTATTGTGTTATATGGTACCAATAATGTTGTTAGAGAGATAGCCCTGAGAAGCAGCCCTTTAACAATCAAGTTCTGATTTTGAGGTCCCGTCATGAACTTGGACTGGCCGTGCAAATATGGCCATTTTCTGTGACAAGTTCTGAAGAGCCTCATGCCTATTTGCTAGCTCCATTAGAACCTTGATTCTCTTAAAAGAAACATTGCTTGGCTTCTGACCTTTCTCAATCATCTCCAAGAGACATCTCTCCGCTTCCATCAATTTTCCCATGTCACAGAGCAAGTCAAATAGTACATCAGAAACCAGAGTATAGGACCCAAAACCCTTCTCCACCATGTCACTCCATAGCTGCAGTGCCATCTCAACCTTTTCCTGCCTCCTAAACAACCTTATTAAGAACATGCAAGATTGTGTGTTTGGCAAGCATCCAGTTCCCATCATCCTTCTGTACAAATTCCAGGAACTCTGCAAATCATTTGACCAGTAATGAACCCTAAAGAATAAATTGTAAGTAGTTGCATTTGGACGTAGACCTTCCTTCACCATATCATCCATCAAGCTGTGAGCATCATGAAGCCTCTTTGCAATGCAGAAATTCCTTATGGCAGCATTATATGCTGCGGCATCAGGATAACACCCATACTCCTTCATCTCTTTCAAAACATCTCTAGCTTTATCTGGCTGACCTATCAAGCCCAACCCACCGATAATAGAAGTATATGTGATTACATCAGGTACTATATCCTTATTTCGCATTTCATCAACCACCTTATAGGCCTTCCCCATTTCCTTCCCTTTACAGTAGACATCAATCAAACAATTATATGATACAATGTCAGGATTTACCCCCATTGCTCTCATTTCCTTAAAGAATCCCTCAGCTTCCTCAGTGGATTTCCACCCTGACAAGAGAATATTAAAGGTTTGCAAGTTTGGCCGGAAATCGTGCTTTAAACTATGATAAACATTTCTCGCATCCGTCATACTCTTCTCTTGGCACAGGGTTCTCAGCAAAGCATTGAAACAGGTCGTATCGAATTCCGGAACAAACTTTTTAAACCTCCTAAATGATTCCACGGTCTCCCTCACTGAACAAACCTTAGCTATTCTTGCCAAGACAACCATAAGGGTGCGAGAGGTTATTATGGATGCATCTTTCCGTCCTAATTCAGCCAATAGGTCCCAAATGTGGCCAAACATACGGCTTCGTCCTAAAATATAAAGCATAGTATCCAGGGAAAACGCAGAGTGAAAAAATCCTCGTCTTTTTCCAGTGTAATAGAAAAATTCCAAAGCTGGCAAGGGGTTGGAATGACCGAATCTGACCCTTTTCAAAACTGCATCAATTAAATCGTTGGAGAGGAAAACTCCGCTTGATTTTAAAGATTGCTCGAGGTCTTTAGAAGATGAGGGGGAAGTGATAATGCGGAATACTGTTTCAACATCGTCGTGCAGATTGGGGTTTGTGGAGCAAAAGCGAGCAACTGAAACACAAGGGTAGTACCTGGATGGCGATGCAAATGAGAGGGACCTCAGCAACATCTGTGAAATTGAGTTGATTAGCTTGGAAGCGATCCCAAAGTAACTCTAGGCAGTCACAGTAACCCACCGCCGCACTTCGCTACCAGCCGGTGGCTCGACCTTGGTTCTCCAGGAGTCTTTGAAAAAACGACATATTGCCGGTCACTCAGGCGGCGTTCATGATATGTGTCAATTATGCCAATTTTAGTAATATTTTTGTAAAAAAATTCTTTTCGTATAGTTTCATTAAATTAAATGTCACTGTTTGTTTGTTTTATATTTGAATGGCAAAATACTATTTTAAGAAATAATATTTTATTTATTTTTGATAATTAATAAAATCAAAGTTGTTTTAGAATTGAAGACTCTTATAACTTATGGAATTATCTGTCTTTTTTGATGACCCTTGATTAGGGTTGGTAATATGGGTTGGGCCCGCATGTCCAACCCGTCAACAAATGGCTGGTACCACCTATTTTTTTAATTTTTAATTTTAAAAATAATATATTATATATTTTTCTTACATTTTTCATCTTAATATTTTTTTAAAGTATGATAAATAATACTTAATACATTCAAAAATAGTATAGAATATTTTATTTTTCATATCAATATTTTATAATACTATATTTAAAATTATAACAACACATTAATATTTATATTTTTGTTTTAAAACATGAAAAAAAATACTATATTAAAAATTTATTGATAGAAAAAAAATCATAAGTCAATTAATATGATACGATTATACAATTTTATAAAAAAAATTAGATAAAAAAAGAAGAAGAAAGAAAAAATTTAATTTTTTTAAAAAGTAAAAAAATATGCTCCTGTCAACCCGCCAATAATGGTGGGGGCTACATTTCTGCGATCCGTCAATAGGAGGTTGGCGGGCTAACATATCAGTTCACATTACCAACCCTACACTTGACAAGAGACACATTGAAGATCTATCTACCCTCTTTGTGGTTTGGTTTTGCAGCTGTGTGCATGTTGTGTGTGTTTTTATCTGATTGAATTTTTTATCACTGCGACTGTTTTAGAACTACGAATAGCGATGAAAGTAGACAAAAAAAAAAGGTAAAGCAGTATGGTATGATGGATTCAAAAATTTTTTTGTTAAAGAATGCATTGACCAAAGAAACAACGTTTAGGATCGACATTTACAAAACGATGATGGAAAAACATTTTCACTTCTTTCAATGAAAAGGGGGAAATCAACAAATCATACACAAGGAAACAAATCAAAAATATGTTTCACTCTATCAAAATATATGAAATAATATACGAATATATATTATTTATTAAGATTAATATCATTTTAAGTAATCTTTTACCAAAATCATTTATCCAATAATTATCCAAACAAACTTTTTTTCACAAAAAGTTACATCTTCATCGTTTATCCAACCATAAATTATATCACACGATCTAACTGTTAGCCAAATATCATTTTACAAAAGACATTTTGGGAAAAAATTACTTCACCCACCGCTCCAAACAAATCCATAAAATTTTTTTCAGCTGAGAATGTGTTATTTATTTTCCATAAGAAAGTATATTTAGTATTTGATTGTACCTCAGTAACATAATTGCGTTGGGGAAGAAATCACAGTATGTGTTTGGGAATTCCGTTGGGAGAAATGAGTTTACATAAGAATTTTAAGATGCTTTTACATATTTCAAGATGCGTTTTACAGATTTTGAGATACTTTTTATCTTAACTTACATACCTTTTGAAGAAAGTGATTCCTAAGCAAGCACATGACGAATTCCTAAAACCACAATTATATTTGGATTCAGCCCAAAGGCAAATCCATGCCAAAAGACTCGTTCAGCCTTGTACTCAACTCACCGCTCCAGGTTTGTACTCGCTTATTCAAGCATTATGCGAGGAAATGTCCACCGGGTGGAGCGTCATTTCATAGGTCCCTTCATGTTTAGCTTTCAACAGCAAAACACAAATTACTGCTTCAGCACCAAATGAGCTAAGAAAGCTAAAAGGTCACACTGATCAATAACATTGCTTCGAAGCAAGCCCCTTCCATCGCATGATTTGGACCCTTCAATCTCCGGCAACAGCCACTTCACGCCTTTCCCTTTTCACAATTCCAGTGGCCATATTTTCACGTTCCTTTTGAAAATGGTCTCCTCCTTCAGTACTCTGCATTTGCAAGACCTACTCCCTCCGTTTTCATTTTGTAAAATTCTCTCCTGCATGAGTCACTTACTTCTCATGCCACTCCAACAGTTAACCTATCAGAAATTATCCTTATCGTTTTTATTCCTGAGAAATAATTCATACTTCCCACATATTTATTAATTAGGTTTAATCAATTTTATTAATTAACCATATTTTTTATGAGAGTGATTCAATTCGGTTTATCAGGGAGAGGCTGAGAAGAATTTTGAACGCCAGTGTGTGTATGGTAAATACATTCCAATGCATTGTGAAATACATTTCATTCCATCCTTTGCATTATAATAAAATTACATATGTGGCAAATTCTACAAATATAACTTCAACACAACCTTAACAAAAGATATACATGCACGCGTATCTGCACCCGATCAATGACGATACCCATGCAGAGAAGCAGCAGGCCCCCACATTTGAACAGATCCAGCTTAACCTAAAGCGAATAAAAAAACCCCAAAATAGCAGGAAAAAAAAAACTATCCCATCTTTTTGGAAAATCAAAGGAACCAATTTTCTTGAAACATCAAACCCCCATCAGCTGCGTTCCATGTTGCGAGCAGAATCCTCCCATCACAGCGGGAGTTTATATTAAGCAGCAGAAGGGGCTGTTATATATTGAAGTTGACCAGCCTCCGACATTGCTGCTATCAATGAATCCCTCTTCACCGATTCTGCATCACCTTCGACGACTCCACTCATGCCCTTGTCGTAATCCAACGATTCGTCATTGTATATGTCCCACCATTTCTTAACCAGCATCTTTATGTCCTCTCTATCCATGTTCTCTTCCTTCCCTGTATATCTCCACGGCTTCGATCCCTGTTCAAAATCCATACAATCCTCTGTCAGTGTCAGCTCCTAGTTAAAATTGAATTGCTACGTACCAATTAAACTTGGGGGGGTGCATAATAGCTTACCGCCGCGCAGTAATGGACAGCTTTGACTTTGTCAAGTTCCACATTCTCAGGGTGGCGCCACAACATTGCGAGGACGAGGTTGTAGACCAAGGGAATGGGTTTGTAAATGGGCTTGAAGTACATGTTCAGGAAATCTTGCTCTGCAAAAGGCGTGGGAGGAGTGATCTGGAGTGTTTTCAGGAGATCGTGGTATGTCTCCATGCCGGGCTCGAACACGAACATGCCGGCGTTGAAGTACAGAGCAGGTGGTTCACCCATCTCAGCTGGCCACTGCACCTTGTCCGGACATTGCTGGCAGTACCCGATCTTGTACTGCGGGGTGTGGCTCCATGTCTTCTCGCAAAAGCAGTCCATGACAGCGTAGAAGTGGCCGTCCGGCTGGTCAAATAGGTGGTCAATGTTGTCGTACACTTGGATGTCTCCGTCCAGATATATCATCTTGCTATATTCCACGAACTGCAATCATTTCATTTTAATTTATCACATCAGCACAGCGAAAATTCTTTCAACAGGAACCACAGAAATAATATAAAAAATATGTTCTGTGTTATAGAGATGCTATTGGGCCTCCGCGGGCATGGGGCCCAATAAGATCACGAAACGTTACGAGCTCCATGAGGAAGCATTCTACAAGATGTAAAGCGTAACGACGTATAGAGTAGGAACTGAGAAGGTGGGTACCTCCCAAATCCGGAGCTTGGAGTAGTTGATAACGTAATAGGCCATGGCGAATTGAGTCTGGTTCTCGGGAGGATAAACGGGCTCGATCTCGCGGACGATGCATCCCTGAGACTCCAAAATCCGACGGTGCTCCTCCGGTACGTCGGGGAGGACGGCGACCACCAGGGGGTACGCCGACATCACCTTCCTCAGACCCTTCGCCAGACCCACAACGCCTTTGACGTAGTCACCATTCCCGGCAAGAAATGTGACGTAGGCGCGGCGCGGCAGGGTTGCCGGGCCGGTGAAGACACCGGATCTAACCACGGTAGGGACGAGTTCGGGAGCCATAGTCTCACGGGTCAGAGGTACGAATCAAAGACAAGTGCTGCGGAAGGGAAGGATCCGAATAAGGTAGGTACTGAGGTTCCCAAGAAGCAGGAGAGAGTCGGATGGAGAGGACAGGGAAAGATGCCAACCTGAAGGAATGCGTTAGTGACTTCGAGGATGCTAGTTGGAGGAAGAGGAGGGCGGGGCTTCTATTTATAGGCGAAGAGGACTATGTGGTTTTACGGTACGGTGGCTCCGTGTAATTGTACGAGGTGGAGAGATCTATGGATGTGCTTCCACCACGTGGAGGGAAGGGAAGATCAGGGCGGGGGAGTGGTCAAAGGATGCTTCTGGAAAAGGTACGTAGCATGCCCCTCAGAACACACCAGAATACGCTACTGCCTCCCCAAGTTTCTTCCAACAATGTTTCCTTTTCCATCTTTTTAATTCGGTTATACCAGCGCATCTTACCCTACCATGCACTTCTCGATCCTTCCATCTTTGATCTGTTATAAAAAAAATACGGTGGGACGAAATTTTGCTGTATGAATGTAAATAAATAAATAAAGATATACGTTTGGCAAATCGAACACAAACACACACACGTGTGCATAGGCACATGTGAAACAGTGGAACAGGCAAGATGCATGGGGATGAAGGGGGTTGGGTGGGAGGCTGGAGTGTTGCTTATGTATTGATGAGTCAAATTCAATTCGTGTGATCGATGGCAAAGAGAGGGTAACTAGGTCGGCAGTGATGTATCCATGAGGGAATTAGATGGGTGGTCATGGTGGGAGAGAGGGAGCATGCATGCATTCATGGAGAAGAATGGAGACAGATATACGTGTGCGTGACATTGTGGATGTTTGGAAAAACTTTATTCCAACGGTACAAGTAAATTAAGACAAAAAAAAATATCTTGAAATCAGTAAAATATCTTAAAATCAGTAAAATTTTATGTTTGAGAATCCATTAAAAGATTAATTTTACAGATTATGATGTAAATATATGAGATGAGTTTCATCGTGGTTAAACGTGCAAATCAAGTAAGTATTTTGTGTTGGTGGGGGCCAGGCTTTTGTGGTGACGTGGAGGGGCCCGGGGTGTTGAAGTTTCTCGTACGCTCGCACTCTTCATCTCCTGTGAGGTACATGCCAAAACATGGCCACCCATTATTTTTCTGTTGGGCTTCATTTGTTGGCCATTCATCCGCAGGCACAGATGATTAATTAGCGATTTGATGTCTGTCAGCACCCACTCACTTCAACCTCATCACCTGTTTG
>JANTPZ010027869.1:0-14529 GCA_025593235.1 Vachellia pachyceras
TCACAAGTGCCCGTTTGAGACGTACCGTTTGCGGAGCCTAAACACTCCCAAACAAACACAAAATAGCTAATACGTACGTATCAATATAATATGCAAGAAGGATTATTCTTGGATGAGATAACAAATGGAATTTACTCAAAAATGAGTGAATTATAATTTGTTTAGTTTGCTGTTTTGGTGACCACAAACACAAGGTTTTGATGGAAGCAGATGTTTGCCACAACTGTTAATCGCTGCATGAATGAAGAGTCGGGTATCACTTTCCCAATTTATCCTGCTAAATTAAATAAATGTATATGTGAAGAGCAGACACAAACCGCAAAACAAACCCCAAATTGTGCAGACATTAAATAATCGTATCAAAAGTTACATAGCTAGAAAATTCTAGTAGTAAAAACCCGGTAGTGACAAAATTATTAGCATGGTACAGAAGCCAGTTTTCTATAGCCTGCCAATACTAATTATGGTTCAAACCATTTTCTTAGCTGTTTGGAAGGTATTTTCTCTCCATCACTCCCTTGCGAACCCTGCTGTGAGAACTTCGATCTATATTGCTGTATAAGCATGTCAAGCTTATCTACCACGTCTTTCCCTACAGGCTCTCTATTCTTTTTTGATCGTTTCCTCGGTGCATTTTCCCCAGCTTCTGCTTGATTCTGCATCCTCCTCTTCTTCAATCTGTAATCTACTCGTTTACCATTGATTGTTTTGTACGAATCAACAGTGTTTGACGTCCTACCTCCATGATTCTGGTCATCTTGGTAATTATTTGGCTTCATGGACAAGGTTTCAGAGTTTTCTTTACGTGACAATGACCCTTCTGCCTTTTTACTTTTACGGTTGCCTTTCTGCCTTTTGGCATTGCGTGCTCCCATGGCATTTTGATTTGGCAATATACTTGCTGATTCATCTTCTTTATCGAGCACTGAGTCCTTCACAGGTTTGTCATTATCCCGTACTTTTCGTTTTCTATCCTTTCCATTGGCATGGAAAACTGGAACATGCGGTTCCTCATTATCCTCAACGTTGCTGTCGCCATGAGCAGCAGCCTGCAGCTGAGACTGTAGCTTTGATTTCCGAAGTTTAAGTGTTTGAACATTATCAACAGCAAACTCCACAATTGGCCGATGTTCAGGACCAAAAGTTTCTTAAAAGTCAACCAAGATATCATTAGATTAAACCGGAAATAAAACACCATGTAGCCCAACCCTACAGCTATCAGCAAAAGAATTTACCTGGATTATTATTAAGAACTCTTAGAGCCACAAGGGCATGTTGATGCTCTGAAAATTCAACAAAAGCAACCCCACGTGAATGATATTTTGTAACAACTTTTCCTTTCTTCACATCCTTCAAGAACTTCATCTGCATGGGAAACATAGCACAATAAATGATGATGATCCTAAACATTTTTATGAGACACAACATATAAGAACGCCTTCAAGTCATGACCCACTTAACCAACCTGCCGAATTTGAGGCTTTTGCTTGGTGGCTCTAGAGGTAACTGCATCAATGCAAAGCTTCTTGAGCTCTTTTTCAGTCATTGACTTTGTTAAGTTGTAGATAACAAGTCTAGTTCTTGAAACATGAAAATTTGGCGACTGTAGCTTTGTTGCCTTTTTTCTTTCCAACCTGCACGTTTTCAAAACTAATGTAAGAGCACCGAGAACTGGCAAGAGGAATGGAGATAATTAACTGATGCTCCTAACAGAATCTTTAGAGTAGCCATCACATAGAAGATCAAAGGCATAAAAGAACAATTAAGAATAGCATGTAAAGAATTATCTTTTATTTCTAAATAACTGCATTCTCACTTGCATTCCAATCCAACTAAACACTCACTCCTGACGTTTTAACATATCACTGGCTGAAACCCCTTCAGCAGCTGGAGTTCCTTCAAGAATGAGTCCTTCCTATTACCATTTAGTAGAAGGAACATGTTAGCCTTATGCGCACATCAGCTACACAACTAGCCAAGGAAGAAGCATTAGAGAGAACAAACCTTTGCCAGGTAAAGATTGCGGTGGTCATGATTGTCATTTTTGGCCTTCGCTAGTTCCTTGTCATGGGCCGACTTCTTATCTAAAGCCCTCAAAACTTTTAATGGCCTACCTTTGAGAAGAATGCCCAGACCAGAAGCAGCACTAGCAGTTGAAACCGCAACATCAGCAGCATCAGCAGTTTTAAACTTGAGAAAACCTGTTCCTCTAGGCCGTCTGCATTGAGCAACAACAAGGCATGAATATATAATAAAAACCAGAACATGTGAGAAGAATATGATTCAGGACATACTTGGTCACCTGGTGGAGGACTTGAACAAAGGATTCCACTTCCCCAAATCCAGAAAACCGTTGTTTCACTTCTTCATTATCACAGTCAAAGGGAAGATTACTTATGAAAACTGTTCGCAGCAAATCTTCTGTTTGCTTAATATTAGATATCTTGCTTTTGACTGAGATTTCAGGCTCAGAAATATTTGTAACCTTTTCTAACTCCGTAGATGTTTTTTTATCCTCATTAACATCTTCATTGGATTTTGATTCCTTGCTTTTCTTGGACGACATAGAACCATCATTTGCAGGTGTTCCTTGGGTGGAGGATGTGATTAAGTTCTTAAGAACCTTTTTGGCAATCTCTGCTTCCTTATCAAAGTTAACTTCAGGCGGTACTTCTTCCAGTGAGAAGCTGGAGTCATCTCGATCAGTACCGTCTTCTTGATGGGCTAGCTTACCTGTATCCTCAACATCATCCTCTGAATTGTCCTCAGAGCTACTACCATCTTCATCTCCTGAGAAAACCATAAGAGATTCTTCAAACAAATAGCTATGTACAGAGTAATTAAGAAATAGCCATGCATAAGAA
The DNA here is from genome assembly GCA_025593235.1 of Vachellia pachyceras. Taxonomy (NCBI): domain Eukaryota; kingdom Viridiplantae; phylum Streptophyta; class Magnoliopsida; order Fabales; family Fabaceae; genus Vachellia; species Vachellia pachyceras. The sequence continues at coordinate 2,865 of JANTPZ010027869.1, forward strand.
GAGAACGCACAAAGTGTTGCAGATAAGAGCTCCTCAAATCAGAAAACCAAACAAAATAGAAAAAAACATAAGAACAGAATAGAATAAAGGACTAGGAAGTTAATTACGGGGTGGGCATTCCATAAGCATATTCTACTTCAAATTTCAGATATTAACCACCAAACAATCAGTTGAAACTTATAAGATGTTGCCAGCAAATCTGACAATACCATACCCCATGGCAGTCTTGGCAATGAGAACAAATCGTACTGTGAAAATTCAAAAGACAGTAAGTGAAAATAGTGAACTTTGACCTCAAAATATAGTTGCACCAAAATATCAAAAATTACCATTTTCTAAAGCAAGCGTAGCATTTGTGTCACTGCTATATATCTTCTTTGGAATAGCCCAATCAACAGCTATGAGCCGTTTGCCAAACTTTGATCCATTAAGTTTCTGAATAGCCTGCAAGAAAGGGGGAAGTGTTAACCAAGTAATTTAATGAAAAAAACAATACTCTAAAACACAGCCTTGACCAAAATTCATAAAAACCAATACTCTAAAACACAGCCTTGACCAAAATTCATACATTTTCTGCATCTTGCTTGCAAGTGAATTTCACAAATGCAAAACCCTTGGACAGTCTGCAAAAGTGAAGGGAAAAGGTAGCCTAAGAAAATATAACATAATATTACATTGAAACAATTGCAATCAGGAAATCAGAGTATACCCTGTATCAGACTTGCGTGGAATAAGTACATCCCACACAAACCCAGAAGGTAAAAATATTTCTTTTACTTCATTTTCCTTGGCCTGCAACAATGTTTAGTCAACTGGTCAGAAGTAATCATCTCCATTCCCCCCCCCCAGGGCCCAAGTTCAGTAATCCTAAGCATCAAACCTTGAATGGAAGATTTCTGACAATAAGCTTCCATTTTTGTGTCTTGGAGCCCTGTCCGACATAACAGAGAACTTCTCAGAAACTAACATAATAGTTGATGCACATATTCTGTAAAGAGGGAAAACTACATGTGTGCTGATTGAGAATAAAATATAAAAAAATAGATAATAAAGCCTAACAGTCCAACATGCACTTAAGTCTAACTTCAACCATGTAACAGATTATTGGACGACTCTAATATAAGGTTGGATTTCTCAAAAAACCTAGGTGCAAATTATGGTCACCAAATAGCACGATTCAGCTTAATTGATGAGCCAGTCCACATCTAAAAAAAACAGATTTATTCATCTCAGATTCCACTGGAGTGGAACTAATGCCTCATATGTTACAATTTAAGAGCTTAAAATGTGGCTTCAACAAAGCTGAGTCTTTACTCATCTCAAATAAGCGCTTAGTTGAAGGTGAGCACCACTCCACATTTCAAAGAACAGATGCTCTTTGGCACTTAAAACTTGTGTATCACACATTGGCATTGTGTAACTTTCAACAAATTAAGCCAATGGTTACTGCTACTAGAAACTAACCAATAGCTGTTACAGCCAAACTTTTAGATGTGAATTTGTTGAATAGAATAATAAGAGATTATAAAATAGGTTTTCTAGCCAAACTTTTAGCAGATGCACATGTACTTCACCTCTCCACCCAATTGACGAGCCCAAATAGTTCCTCCTCCAATTTCTTTCTGATGCAGCAATGCAACAGAAGCTCGTGCTGATTTCACACTTGTGTAAAGAACAGCTGAAGCATCCAATTTACATCCATCTTGCAAGAGACCTGGGAGAATATTATAGTGAACTAATACTCGAATAGTATAGGTGAGAACATTCAATCCCAAAACCATCTCATTGGCAATTTCAATGAATGTTGACATTAAAAATGATTTCTAGGAAAAAAAACCTACATTACCCGAGTCCAAAAGGGTAAAATTTATAGTTACCATGCTGTTCAAACTCCTCCCTTGGAAGGGGGTACTTTATAGAACACACACTGCCGATCTCCCTTGCCCGGATGTGGACAACTTCAGCCATATCAGAATTGATGAGACCGCCAAATATGACAGTTCTAGCAACCCTGCCAAAGATAAAATGAAAATTATACAAGGAACATAAATTTTATGAATGAAATACTCCCTCTGGTCCTAAATATAAACCCCTGTTTGTAGTGTAAAATCAGGACTCTATACAAGAATCCTCTTATTTCATTAGTATCACAACCATGAAACATTATTTTACCAAATAAAAAACTTGATGGAATTAAAAAGAACAAGAGAATAGTGAGTACCTCTGCTTTTCAGAACAACCCCCCTCATCTGCTATATCACTACAGAGTACTGCTTTTTTCACTTCACTAGGCTTCCTTGAATGGTTTTCATTATTTACAACTGAAAATTCTCAGAAAATAAATGGATATATAAGATAGATAACTAAATTAATACACCTAAGAAAAATGTGCAGGAGCATCTTTTCAACCTTTTTCCTTAACAACTGAAGGAGGCTTCTTCACTCCAGAAAAGACACCATCATCGTCGTCATTTTTTGACTTTGGGACATCATCAGCATTCTCCACTATAGCATGATAAAAGTCATAATCAGAAAAGAAGACAAGCAAGGGAAAAAAAGAATATTTACAACATTCATGCATTTGCACGCCTTCCAGGATGTATGAGTGTATCTATATGTATTTCTATATGCTGAACTAGATTTAATGTACAAATAACCTTGATTTGACTTTGACTGTCGTGTTTCACGAGGAGGACGGGGCATAGCATGCTTTGCTGCAATTTTCCGACCTCCAATGGATGAACCATTCTTCAACTCAATTGCACGGTTAGCATCTTCCTCAACAGCACTGGTGATAGCAGCAATTGATGTGTAAGAGAGAGAGAGGGAGAGAGAGCCATCACAAATTATGATTAAAAAGAGAAAAAACAAGAGGACTAAAAGAGGCAACTATTCATTCCAATAGCCAGAATAAAGTGAGAAGAAAATCCTATTTATATATCCTAAATTCTGTATGAGTAACAAGGTCTCATGAACATGTAGGTTTACTAATATTAGTTCACTGTCGTGATTCATGTCTGTCAGATAAATGTTCAAACTTAATAGAAGCTCCACTCTGATTAATCAATGGCAGAAACATAACTGATAACATGAATTATAAGAACCATAAGACTATAACATAAGCTACAAGTCATAAATTCAAAATCTGGTAAACATGGACGCAGGAGACCTACTAAAACAAAATCCAACAGAAGAGCGGGGAAGGAAAGGTCAGTCTAAAATAAAATACGAAAGGAAGAGGAAGATGAAAATATACTAAAACGTCTCAGGGCAGAAGACCGGGGGGGGCAGTATACTCAAATTTCTCAGGGAAGAATAAACTTACAATTGAACATAACCAAAACCACGATGCTGAGATGACCCTGTGATGTTTAAACAAAGGCAAATATATCAGAAATTTAAGAAAAAGATAAACAAAATTAAATATTCAAGCTCAACTTTACGAATAGTGATCCAAATTACGGTATACACATGTAGGTTTATCGTAAATCTAATCTCAATCTATACATGTAAATACATTTTTTATGCAATTTCGTGCTTTTATTATATTTACGATTCATGATCACGATAAGAACAAGAATTCCTTAATGTTATGTAGAAGCATATTAAGAACGTACTCACAAGTATATTGATAATGTAACCGTCAAAGAAATGCCAGCACAGTAGCACTTCAATACTGGTGCGCAAAATAGATGGCAACATGTTTCACCAAATAATATACACGTATATAAGTCACAGGTCCACGGTTTAAGTAATGCAGCATGGTTCTCTAACCGCCAATTAGTAAATTCTAATAGGCGCTAAAAACTTTGAGGTGGAAAAAAGCCTACAAGCCCTGTTCCACAGGAGGAAAGTGGAAGCACGGCCACTCTCTCCTCCCAAGTTTAATCGTTTGATATTTATGAACACAAAGTTGAACAAATTTGCTCAAGCAAGTAAAGAACTGAAAGATTTCCAGCTCATACTCGCACTGAGCAAAATATTTTGTCCAAAAAGTAACTACAGTAACAAGAAGCCTGAAACACTATAACCCAGATAAAATTTCACTGACTCAGAGTTAGGCATTTCTCCCTACCCTTCTGCATGACCATGAAGCAGCGCCTGATTGGTCCCACTTCGCTAAACGTCTCCTCCAGCTGATGTTTTTCACCAAAAAAAACATATATATGACTGGCAAATTCTCATCGAGCTCTACGGTTCAGAGTTTCAGGCGAAAAAGGGAGTATTGAAAGGCATGTACCTGAGAATTGGTGAGTGAGTAGGGCAAGTTCGAGACAAAAACAGTCGAGGGGCAGTGCTCTTTCCCTCCACTTTCCTTCACTTTCTTCTTCCCCATGTTCGAACACAAGGAAAACGCTCGACAAGCAGAAACTTAAGTTGTGCACTATAAGGTGGTGATTAATTGCAATATCGGATTCAGGCCAGAAGAACAGAAAAAATCACTAGAAGGAAGCACCCTCCCGCACGAAGAGAGTCAAATCGAGCCAGAGCAGCGAACACAGGCGGTCCGAAAATACAAGGGTGGGAACTTCAGCAAGCAGGAGTATCCGATTCGGGTTGCCCGGTTGCTGCGGAGGGCAAGGGGTCGGTATAAATAAGACTCAGGAATTTTTTTCTTTTTGTGGGCTGAAGACAATTTTGTTTCAATTACAGTCAGTTTGCTTTGGGTTGTTTTGGCCCAATAGTTGTGGATTCATTTCTGAACAATTTTAGTTACAAGTAATTTATATACACGATTGTATTAAAAAAAATTATACACATGACTATATATTCTACCGTAAAAAATATCTTAAAATTTATAAAAATATTTTAAAATTTGTAAATTTTTTTAGAATCTGTAACTCCTTTCTCCCAATGGATTCTCAAACACACATTAATGCCCCGTTTGGTACGCGGAATTGATTTTGATGGAATTGGAAGTTGAACTATAATTGAAATTAAAAGTATGTTTGGTATGCTGGAAGAAACAGGTATTATTTTAATTTAATATTTATATTTTTCATGTGAAAAGACTAATACACCCTCTACAACAACAAAAATCTCTTCTCCAAAAAAAAATTCTTCCCCTCCCCCACAACCAGCAACAGCCAGAGAAGCTAAAGCACTGTTCTTACCGTTGGCATCAGCCAGAGACATCAGCGAAACGGGAGAAGCAACGAAGCCGGAGAAGCTAAAGCACCGTTCGTCCAGAAGCAACGAAGTCGGAGAAGCAACTATAGTTGAAGAGAAGGACGGAGCAGAAGACATCGACGCTTTCTCATATCTGAAGCCTTTAACAGAGATGGAGACGTCGACGCTTTCTCATATCTGAAGCCGGAGTCAAAAATGGAGGAGAATGAGGTCGCCGGAGTTTCATGAGAATGAGGTTGGAACTCAGTTCCATGAGAATGAGGTTGGAACCGGCTTCCATCAATTTTGGCTTTCATGGATTTTATGAAGAGCTCAATTCCAACACACCAAACACATATAATATGGATTTCAACTCCAATTTCAACTCTTCAGCTTCAGTTCCTTACTACCAAACGGGCATAATGGAATTTGGTCTAACAAAAAGAATCAGTCTGAAGTGTCCAGTAGTGCCTTCATGGCCTATAAGCATGTGTGTTTGAGTGTGCACGGCTACAGATACGTGTGAGTATACGTGCGTAACTTGTTTAAATGCTTTTATCTATACAAATGCAGGCAACGTCACATGACACTTTTTTAACAAATATTTGGCTCTAATTTATATTTATGACATGTTTCAAATATGTTTCAATCATATAATCAATATCACAGTTTTTCAGTTAGCATTTCTAATGTGCAATGGTAAAAAAAAAAGACTTGTGGTTCTGGAAAGTGTCTTCCCCTTCTATTCACATCAAACAACAAATATTATAAAGTCAGAGACATGCATGCAACCGTATGGATCAATAGTTTGGCTAAATAGTTGACACACCGCATGCAATTGTCTAGTAAAGAGATGCCATATAAAATAGTGGTCCTATTTAGCAATACTTCTGGGGAGTCCAAAAATCTTTTTAACAATATTTTTCGGTAAAATGAGATAATCTCTTTCATATATTTATCCCAACTTACGTAAAAACACTTATCCACCGCGTTCACAAACTCAAGAGAAATCTGCCTAATTTGTGTTCCAGGTTTAAACCTTTGTGGATTAATTCTTTTTTTTTAACCAAAGGATTGATTTAGAGATATTTTTTTTTGAGTGAGAAAAACTCTCCCGGTGTCCCGGATCCTTTCAGACCCAGACTAATCCGGGATCGCCCCGTAAGGGACTTCCCAGGGTTTGAGCCCAAGACCTGAAGGGTACGCGGCGCCTTCCCTTCCCTTTGTCAACTAGTCGGACCAACCCTCCCGGGCATATATTTTTTTTCTTTTATTGTAATAAAACCACAACTTTGCAAATATCATCAACTATCAAGTTCACAGGTATGGCCTATAAAGACATCACGGCTCCATTTGGTAAAGCGGTGGAGAAGTACTTTTACCATTTTCGAGATAACTGTGTGAAAGAAATTATCTTGTTTTATAGAAAAACACTGTTGAATGTGTTTTTGGTGTGTTAAGAAGTTTTCCCAAACATCCCGATATCTTAGCATATTACATATAAAACGCTGCTTATATTTTTTAAATCCCTTTTTTGGCCAGCATATTTCGTCCTCCCAATATCTGTCGTATGATGCAAAAAGAAAACGAAAAGGAAAAAGATCCAGCAGTTAGCATATTTTAAATAAATATTATTTACTGATAGATCGTAGATGTATTTTTGTTTGTTTGTTAGATAATCCGGTGTAAAACATTTATTTGCATTGGACTAAGTTATTTATAGTTTAATTATTACCAGTGTTATAGAACCCGGACCGATCGGGTCAGACCGGAAACCGGCGACTCGAACACCAATTCGGTCCGGTCCTTCTTCTAACTCCGAGCTGGTCGTGCGATTTATTTTTTCGAAAATAATTCCCCCTCCCACGAAAAGATTGAAGAGAAGGTCCTCCCAGCGTGGGCCCCACGCTCCTGATGCTTCCAAATTTCCGTATATTAAGGATAAGCAAATTGGAGAAGCAACTGACGTGTGACTTACAACTCTCCCATTTTTCTCTTTAAAATATTTTTTTTGCCAAATCTTTTAAATTCTTGGGTGGGGCTTTTATTCTTGTTTGAACTTACAGATCAAACAACCATAAATTATATTGGCCTAGTTTATAATTCATGTTACTTGAGCTTTGACCCCATCAAGTGTTCAATACTTGTGACCAATTACATTGCTATTCTATATATTTTACATTTTATAAAAATTTTAATTAAATGACCTTAGTAGATATATTGATTTAAAAGAAACATCTATTACAAAAGTACTTAAAATACAACATACAACACAACTATTATGAGCAAATAATTTATTTTTAAATATTCATTGTGTTAATGTGTGATGATATTTATTTTTTAATTTTTTATTCCTACCGGTCTGACCCCCGGTTTGACTCCTGTCTGACCCACTGACCCTTAACCCACTACCTTATCCGGTCTGATCACCGGTCCAGATTTAATAACCTTGATTATTACAACTGCACAACTTTGCACGGCTAGTAGCCTGGTTACATGGTGTAAAATCAGAAGAATTATGAAATGATGAATATGCTTATATGAATATGTACGCGATAGCTAATAACCAAATGAACACAGACGCAAGAAAGCCCAAACTTGAAAGGGAACACAATAATAGGAATAAGGTTTGGAGAGAGTTAAAGTTATGGAGGCATTTAGGTCTGATGTACCAACTGGTTGTTAGGACAACCAAATGCACCCTTACCGATTACCATCCCACAAAAACAACTAACAATTTAACGAAACACTCTTCAATCATAAGTTCATAACAAATCCAGCATCTTCTTCATTTCAATTCAACCCCCCTCCCCCCCCCCCAAAAAAAAACTTAATCAGTGTTTTTATTGTTTAACAGCAAAAGTTACTGTTTTATCACTATTACAATTTTTAAATCTTAAGTTACGCAGAAAGCCTGAATACCAAAACCGTTGATAGATATCTCTCTCTACCTCTCTACCTCCTTCATCAGCTATTTCTATGTCTACATCTACTGATCTACCCCATGTAAAAAGCTGTCAAGTTTTTCACCTTTTGCATTATTTGGCATGGCAAAGTACTATTTTGCCCCTCCACTGTCTAACTACTGTCCCGTTTCCTTCCGGTCTGTTGGTATTTTTATCGCTATCGCCCAGTCTGACGCAATCTCGACGTGCTCCAACAGTGATTTTGCACCAATCCCGGAGCCGGAAAAAGAGAAAAAAATGAAGAAGAAAGAAACACCAGAGCACCAAAGCCTCGCTGCGTCCGCAATTTCCTTTGTCATCCTCCTGCTTCTTCTTCCTCTTTATGCAGTCTCTTGCTATCTCTCCTCTCTTCATCTCTTCTCTCACTTCCTTCTTAAAAGGTCCATTTTTTTAACTTTGGTTCGTACACCTGGTGGTCGGAGCTAGCTTCTACGCCGGCCGGTGAGAGAGACTTTCCCTTTTTGTTATCTTTCTACGACGAATTTTTGTCTTTTTGTGTCCTGTGAGCACAGTCCTGTATCACATGCGATACTGATGCGCGACCTGTCCACTTTAAATTGCATTTAGCAACTCTTTTCTTCGTGCTGCTGTGTTGAGTGTAGTATCTGTATGTTTGTTTATTAGGTGACTAGAGCTGTATAGACGTTGCTTTAGGAAGAGGGATAAGGTTTGGTCAAGTCCACTTTTCTGAGTTAAAGTGGTAAGTTAGGCTTTTAGCTTGAACATTCTTCTTTTTAGTATTTGAAGGAAACAGATGGTGTTTCTGGCTTCTTTGTTTTTCTCCCTCAAACTGCTCTTCTCTGTCTCTCTTGTCCAATAGAGAAAGATCAAGTATGAACTTTCTGGTTCTGAAACCCAAGTTTGTTTGGTACTTACATATCCTCTGCAACTGCATTTTAATACCATTTTGAATTCATTGTATTAAATTAAACTTTAATTAGAATTTTACAGGAATAGATTGATACCACTCTGCTTTTTTGGCCCGGTCTTTTACCCGGGAAGTTAGCTATCGGTGGGAGTTTCTTCTAAGCAAATGTTTGATCGTTAAGGGAAAATATTTTTTTGTACTTTTACATCCTTGCAATTTCTCGTTCCTCTGGAGTTTTACGTTGATAACTTAGCATAAGACGTCCTTGAATTTAGTTTATGTTCAGTCTGATAAAATAAAGAAACCATAATTTACTTTCATATAGTGGAGAAGAAGTCTTGATTTTGACGTCATTAAGATAAACTTGTTTCATGACCTTGCGATTCTATAATTGAATTTAGTTTAAGCAGAGCCAAGCCTCAAAGTTCAGCCATGAGACGAGCTCCTCTAGATTTACTTGTATTTATAATTGTTGATTCTTTGAATTCTTTCCTTTGCTTCGTTTTGTTTTGTCTTCCAAGGATCTGCTTGATCGGAAAGAAAATTCCCTCCCCCTCCAATAAATATTTTGGTTTACTTGAATATTAGTTCATTTAATGAAGCCTTGTTTCTCGCATCATTTCACATATATAAGTTTCACGCTCTTTAGCCTTAACCTTGATTTCCATAGCATCTAGATGACAAAGTTCAGTTGTGACGGCAACAAGTATGCGTATTTGTTGATTGATTTTGCTTCCTTTGCTTTTTTCAGTTTATGTATGAAGCCAAGCAGAACCTGAAATTGAAAGATCTGCATTCTGCTATTAAAAGGAGTCAGTTTCAATTACTCATTCTCTCGCAATGCTTGGTGACATGAGCTGCATAATGATCTAAAGCGGAGTTCAGCTCCTGTGTTGGTGTCAGCGTGGCTTTGAATAACCATTAACTTTCAGATAGCTTTTGCTTCATTGGGTATTCCAAAGTCGTTCTGTACATGTTTGGATTAGCTTACAGCTTCTACTTCCATAAAGCATCAAGCAGAGGAGGGTTTTAAAAATATGGCAACTTATTTGCCAAATTCATATTCTGAGACACCCATTACCTCTAGCAATATAACTTTGTACATGAACACCGGTTCATATCCTGAAGCATTCTCTGGCAATTCTCAGGAGCAAAATGGCTGCTTTGTGATCCCACCAATGAGTTTGTCACAATCAGCCCCAGAACAGCACGAAATCTTGGCAAATCTTGGTGGGTTACAAACTGGGGACTATGATTTCACTGCATGGAGACAAGGGAGAAATGAGATGCTAGTAACACATCCAATGGATGGACATAACTTGCAGAGCCAGGGATTATCTCTCAGCCTTGGAACTCAAACACCATCAGGAATCCAAGTGTCTGCTTTCCATGATCAAAGTTCTAATCTGAGTTTTGATTCGTTTTTAGGTCAAAATCCATCAATTTCAGGCCATAAAAGTGGCTCATCTAGGCATGAGTGTTTAAAGCACGGTGAAATTTTGCCTCCAGATTTACCTGAAGCTAGTCAAGTTTTGAATAGAGGGGATTATTCTTTGCATGGGATGCCAAGTGTTTCAAGAACAATTTCTAATTCCAAGTACCTCAAGGCGGCTCAAGAGCTACTTGACGAAGTTGTTGACATCCATAGAGCAATAAAGCAATCCAATGTGAAAAGTCCTAGCACACGTGAGAAGAAGGCTTCTAAGGAGAATGATGGAAGACTAGAAAATGAAAGGGCACCTGCTGATGGAGAGCCTAACCCTCAAGATTTAGCTGGCAACGCCTCTTGTGAGATTCCGCATGCTGAAAAACAAGATCTGCAGAACAAGTTAGCAAAGCTACTGTCAATGCTGGATGAGGTATAACCTATTTTAAGTTGACTTCTGCTCTTGTGTAAGTCCAATTTCGGCTCACAGTTGATCGTGACAGTTCTTATAATACCTTTAGAAGAGCCCAAAATCATCAATATCGCTATTAATATCAATATGAAATATGATATCTACAGCAATATGTATATTCATAAGTTAGGAACAGTGTGATTTACTTTTCAAATTCAGTACAGCACATGCAGGGTCCAATAGTTGGCAAATTACGAGTTACATGTATATGTTTTTTTTTTTGGCAACATGGAACTACTGATAGTGGTATTCCGCTATGGGATCAGTGTTGGAAATTGCATGCTGACGGAACCTTTTTTTTTTTGAGGAATCATAGTTTTAGTTAGTTTTTTACAAGTAGCGATGTCTCCCATAACCATCAACGCTTGGGTATATTGCTAAAGACTTGGGAATGAGATAAATTTGGTAGCACCTCGTTTTGCATCACCAACAGGATTAGCATATGCTCAACCCATAACTACACTTGGGTGCTAATATATATATAAATCTTAAGCAATAGCTGATGGAGGACTACTACTATAAAAAAGACCTAACCGACAAGTATTTAATAGACACTTGTCTAATAGATCATAAAGATTCTTATTATAATTAATTCCTAACATGTCATCCTACCATCTAACATTCCTCTATCCCATTCCTTTATCAAAAGGCCTTGTGATATAGTACAGATTAATAGTCCACAGAATTCTAGAATGCATGCTGAATAATCTGTCTTTTCTCATAATGACATGCATTGTGTTCTCCACAGTATTATTAAGTGTGATCATGGTTATGACCACTTTGTAGGAAGTTCTAATGGCCTCCATTCAATTACCACAGGTTCA
>JANTPZ010027985.1:8309-22422 GCA_025593235.1 Vachellia pachyceras
TTGAAACATAGCGGAATGACACCCATTCCCACCAAATTACTTCGGTGAATCCTTTCGAAACTTTTTGCTATAACAGCTTTCACACCCTGGAAAACACATAAGTTAATTGAACCATCTCGGGGAAAAACAAAATAAAACAAAGAAACTGATCAAAGTAGAATCACATCCAGTATGTACCAATAACAACGGTCCTTTTGCAGCCCAATCACGCGAACTTCCACTTCCATATTCAGCTCCAGCCAAAACGATTGTCTCATGCCCCTCACTCTTGTATTTCTGACATTTTGCATCACAAAAAAAGAGGTCACGAAAATAGCAGCAATAGATTTGTTTGATTTGCTGAGGGAAAGTTTTAAACAATAGAACTATATGTATATATTGGTAAAAAAAACACACACACGGGTTAAACAGATGGTGAAATATGATTTCTGTATTCAGACAAAAAAATATGATTTCTGCGTAAACAACTCGGCAATTACGATGGAGTCAATCTGACAAGTGACAATCGGTCAAACACAGAGCAAACAAGAAGCCGTATCAAACTCCTGAATCAACTACAATCTTATGTGACTACAGATACTGGTCAATGACAGAGCAAACAAGAAGCCGTATTAAACTCCTGAATCAACTACAACATTATGTGACTACAGATAGTCAGATACTGGTACTGGTTTTAGACCATTTTGCAGTTATATTTTACTGGTATTACCCACCTATTGTTATCATCTTCTGTGAAGCCTCTCTCTCTCTCTCTATATATATATATATATATTCTTTCAATAGATCCAATCAACTCTAATGATTTGCTTATTCTAGCCCTACCAATTATATTCACCCACTAGCATCAGCTAAATCGTAACATCATTATTCTTAATGGGGGTGGTCTCATTGGAACTAGAGATCAGAGGCCAGTAAACCCATATTGTGCAGAGTTTAGAAGTATTACCATAGCAGCATCAAAAACAGATAGCTTCTCCCCAGAAGGAATATGAATAGTTTTAGGTCCAACTTCTCCGTTCAATAGTTTGTTAACAAGGCGAATATTAGCAAAAGTGCCCCGTGCCATCACCTCATCATTGCCACGACGACTTCCATAGGAATTGAAATCTCGTCTATCAACCCCACGTTCCATGAGGTATCTGGCTGCAGGACTATCCTTGTGGATGCTACCAGCCGGGGAGATGTGGTCAGTTGTAATGCTGTCTCCACAGTTGAGCAAACAGTAAGCATCCTTTACCCCATGAGGACCTGGGGGAGACATACTCATATCCTTAAAATAAGGAGGTTCATGAATATAAGTTGAGATGGGGTCCCATGCATAGAGAGTGCCAGAAGGTACAGACAACTGATTCCACATGGGATTTCCTTGGGTGATTGCTTCATATGTAGCCCTGAACATATCAGGGAGCACACTCGATTGTACAACCTGGAAACAAACAAACAATAAGCAATCATTTTGATTATATGGTTAATCGTAGTTAAACCCATTATGCCCCTCACATCTGCTATTTCTTCACTGGTAGGCCAAATATCCTTGAAGAAGATCTTCTTTCCCTCATTACCCAACCCAATGGGTTCAGAGTCAAAGTCAATGTCCACCTGCAGAAGTATATTCAAATTAGAGAACATGATCAAGTTTTACAGTGTGCTCTCAGTTGACAAGTCACATACCGTTCCAGCAAGGGCATAGGCAACAACAAGAGGAGGAGAAGCAAGATAATTAGCCCTTGTTAATGGATGAACTCGGCCCTCAAAATTTCTATTCCCAGACAATACAGCTGCAGCTACCATATCTGGAACATTGTTCGACACCTTAGGCATCCCAGAGATTCCCCAAGCAGATTACAAAGGCCCACCAACAAGTTAATTCTTACCATTTTCAGTAATAGCAGATGCAACAGCTTCATCAATATCCCCTGAATTACCAATGCAGGTGGTACATCCGTACCCAACAATATGAAACCCAAGCTGATTCAAATATTTCTGCAGGCCACTGCAGGAATCAAGATACACAAGTCATCTGAATCTGTATCGCTATGTGCAGAAGGTCTATACACTGCATTATATTCTTAATAATACCTCCTTTGCAAATACTTTGTCACAACACCAGAACCTGGAGCAAGACTGGTCTTGATCCATGGCTTAACCTAATATTTCAATGTCAAAGAAGTCACTGCAATCAATTATTGGCCAAAGAATGAAAAAAAAAAGTGAAGTGATAATCATAGCTTCGATCTATTATATATTAATCGAACTGCTTGATTATATAATCCCCAAAAGAAAACCCAGGCAGTTAGTGCATGAATGCATGGAAGCATAAAAAGTGGCGCTGCGACAATGCTTGTTGACCTCACAGTATCTAGGGGGGCCAATATGTTAGATAGATTTTGCAAATAATATGTTAAAGCATATTGATGCCGTAGAAATTGATATAGCTGAAATCATTCAATGCCAAATTCAGAGACAACAAACCTGCAATCCCAATTCACAAGCTTTCTTTGCAACCAGTGCAGCTCCAAGCATTACACTGGGATTTGAGGTATTTGTACAGCTGGTGATAGCAGCGATAACAACATCTCCATGTCTAAGCTTTGCTGGCTCTCCGTGGAAAGTGAAGTCTGCAACCTTATTCTGAGATTCCTTTGGTACAGCAAAACCCTGCAAACAGTGCAATACTATATAGCTCAAACACTGGAATACTAATATCATTTTCACCATCTTTTACAATCAAGTTGATTTCTATAAAGCTCGTAAGTTTGTAGGCAGAAAACCTATCTGGATTCCCACCCTCCAACAAGTTATGAATAAGTTCATTATTTCTTTAGAGACAAATTACACTATTTTGATCATAAACCATCTTCATATTTCATAGCAATGATTTTTAGAGTATTGTTCATGCAATTTTGCAAAATGGTATCTATGTAATACCTAAAAGGAAAGAAAGAAAGAAAAGAGGAGCAGAAAAAAAAATGAAAACTTATCCTTATTCCAAAGGGTCATACCTTAAACCCAACTTTATTGTCAAGGCAGGCATGCCAATCTGCCTTCATTTCTCTTAAAGGGACTCGATCATGGGGCCTGCAAAGATTTGGTGATGATGGTCACACCTGGAAAAATCTGAACATAGAATACTTCATTCTTTTTATATGGAGGCCTGATGAAAAACTACCTCTTTGGACCAGATACACAGGGCTCCACATCCTCAAGATTGAGCTCTAGATATGAAGAGTAGACTCTCTCAGCCTGGGGCTGAGCATAAGCACAAATCTTTTAGTCACACCGTTATTATATATACTGGAGCACAGAAATAAAGATCTCAAAATAATAAATCCTTAATATACCTCATTGTAGTCCACAAACATTTTATTAGCTCGTAAATACGACTCTATCACAGAAACCTGCAAGAAATACAAGTAAGAAAATGTATACAACATAGCAAGTTATAATGTAAGTTTTTACTTACAGTCTCATCATTTCTGCCAGTCAGTTTCAAGTATTGTAAAGTGACATGATCTACAGGAAAGAAGCCCATTGTTGCACCATACTCAGGAGACATGTTAGCAATGGTGGCACGATCTGCCAAAGACAGTTCACTCATGCCTTGCCCTGCATAAATGAGATAAAAAGGCCAATATGGAAGGCATTACTAACAGCTAAGCAGGAAGTGATACTGAATAATTAAAACTAGAAGATATTATTGCATGATTGCATTAAATAGTCTTTACCATAGAACTCAACGAACTTGCCAACAACCCCGTGCTTTCTAAGCATTTGTGTAACTGTCAATACTAAGTCAGTAGCTGTCACACCATCTCTTAGTTTTCCTAATAATTTAAATCCAACCACACCAGGTAGGACCATGCTCATTGGCTGCGTTCATAAGAAAGAGATAATTAGATATGGGTAACAAGAACCTACAACTGAAAGAAGAAATTAAACATACAATAACACAGTTTAAACCAAAATGAACATACTGAAGACATGAAATTCCAGTGTTCTATTAAAAAAGCTATAAACTTCTATCTACCTGACCAAGCATTGCAGCTTCTGCTTCAATTCCACCAACTCCCCACCCAGCAACACCCAAGCCATCTATCATAGTTGTATGTGAGTCGGTTCCAACTACACTATCAGGGTAAAGCATACCATCCGTATTGAACACAACCCTGCCAAGATATTCTAAATTAACCTGCAAATTTTGCATTGCAAAACTTGATTCAGAGGAGAAAATGGAAATCTAAAAGACTAAAACCTCATGTGGAAAACTAACCAAAAACAACTTTGCACATGAATTAAAGATAATTCCAAATATCTGTGCTTCATGAATGATATGATCACCTGGTGGACTATACCAGATCCAGGAGGAACAACAAGCATGTTATTGAATGCCTTTGAACCCCATTTGAGGAAACCAAATCTTTCCTTGTTCCTCTTGAATTCAAGTTCCATGTTTGCCTGCACAGCATTTTCTGATCTTGCCACATCTACCTGAACTGAGTGATCTATGACAAGATCAACCGGAACCTGCGTACAAGCAAAATTCAAAAGTTGCATACACATCCATATATAAACATAAACTACACGCACATACACACAAATGTTTATCAGCATGTGGCTTACCAAGGGATTGATTTTATTAGAATCACCTCCTAGTTTGTTCATTGCATCTCGCATGCAGGCGAGATCAACAACAGCAGGAACGCCAGTAAAATCCTGAAATTTATATCCAGAGCTCATTTTATACCAGGCATAATATTCAAATACGCTCACAAAACAAGATTGGTTGTGCTTGCAAACCCCTCACCTGAAGAAGCACTCTCGCAGGCTTGAAAGGAATTTCTACCAGTTTAGGAGAGGTATTCTCCCAATCAATAATTTTTTCAACATCATTTCTCTTAACTTGAAACTCATCGCAGTTACGAATCGCGGATTCCAGAAGTATCCTAATAGAGTAAGGAAGCCTATCTGCGATGCGAGCATAAATTCAAATAAGGCGGGATGAACTCAAACGAAATTCACAAAAAATGCAACAAGTAAACAACCAATAAGTTGAATCTATATTTCTGCATAGATAAGACAACATTTATATCGAACCAAGTAAAGACACAAAATCGAGGTAAGATTAAAACGTTTCTTCTACCCATCTTCCAACATTTTCCTCAGCAACCATAAAGTCAGCAGCATCAGAAATCGCTTACCGATTCTAGGATCGTTGAGAGCCGGCAAACTATAGTACTTGCCAAAATGACCGCCTCCAGGCTTCTTGAGAGTTGTCAAAATGTTGTCAAAAGGATTGCTTGATGCTGCAATTAATCAAACAGATCAGAATGTAAAATAGCAGAAAAGCAGGTGATAGTTGTATGATCTCGTAAAGATAAAACATGAAGTGCGATGAACAACTTACCCATAGTAGTATCTTGGTGGCGCCTGTAGCTACGAAGAAGATCTGCCTGAGGCCCGCTTTAGTGAAAGGAAGAGAGACGGAGAAGAGAAATGAAAGTGGTAGTAGGTGAATCTATAGAGAAAGGGTAGATGCTAACGCTAGAAAACGGCGTTTGTTGAGCTGGGATCCGTGGCCACCACGTTCCCAAGATCTAGGTGATAAAATATGCTGATTGTTAGATGGTAAAGTTTCGAAAACAATTTCTCCTGAGAATATCTAAAAATTCATAAAAGTTATTTTAAAATCCGTAAAAATATTTTAACATCGATGAAATTATTTCGAGATTTCTAACTCATTTCTTCTGACGGATTTCTAAACGCACATATGAACAAAATTTTTTACTGAACTGCTGATTTTATTGATGATAAATGGAATTTTAATAGCAAAATTCTTACATCATCTAAGATGGATCATCCTTACTGGTTTTGAATTGGTAACTAAAACATATGAGATATTAATTTATTGAGGTATTAACAAGAAACTATTTTGTATTACCCTTAATGTCGTTTCTGCAAATCTTCTTCCACAAAACTCAATGAAAGAAAGATTCCTTCTGGATGTGATAGGTTGATAGATGACGGAGAATTATTTGTATATGAGATGCTGTGACCCTAATCTTAAATCTCATAGCTAATGCGATGGAAAGGAATGGGTGTTTGTTGGAGATGGAGGCAAGTGGTGGCGACGTCGTAAGTTAACGGTGATTCATCCCCCCTTTCACTAACACTTCGGGGTGCGCCGCCTCCTCAATCCCAAACTGATGATTGATATCATATCACCCCACTATTTCTGTGACGCATTTGGTAAATTGTCAAAAGTGTTTATAAGCACTTATTATCATGTTTAACAGTATTTTTTTGTAAAACGAGACAATCTCCTTCACATATTTATCTCGACTTGTATGAAAATATTTATAAGTATTTCTCTACTGTGATACCAAACGGAGTCGCAGACTTGGGTTGCTAAATCTCAAGATGCGAGGGCCTCCAAGGAGCACTTTTCTCCTTTTTGAATATTCCTGTGCCACAACATTGTTGGGCTTGCATCTTTATTTTGAGATTGCGTGAGAAACTGCAAGGCGTAGATCATGCTCATAAAAAGGGAAAAGAAAAGGGTGAAAGCGATAAAAACTAAAAAGCATCTCAATGAAAATGGGTTAAAATATTTCCTACCAACCATACACGAGAAGGAGTTACTCCATCACAATATGACGAACTAGGATTCTAATTTTCATTGAGAGATACTGATATTTACCATCCGACACCATCTGATGTAAGATTGTCTATACATATACTTCAAGAAAAATCAAAATAGTATTAACCAGGAATCGTTTCGAATACACATATATATATATAATACCGTTTAAATCATACATGATAGTTTTTTCAAGCATTAATAAATGAATAGTGCATTAGTTGAAAAATTAGCTAAGATCATGTTATTTTAGTTTAAGGGTTAAATCATTGGCCAGAGGAAAGGTTTGTTGATTGAATTGAGAACGGATCCCCTAGGGACCTATTTGACAGCTAGTGTCATTGACCACATGAATTAAGCGGTAGTTAAGTAAGTCACGAATTAACAAAAATAATTAATCTACAAAAAAACACACTGTTTATTGGCCAAAAGTATGACATGGCATATATAGTTTCTAATGAATTGTTGTCAAACTCGAGAGTCGACCCTCCAAGCTTTAACGTTTTTTAAGTTGTACCTTACAAAAATGTGTTAACTCGCCACTAAACTTGTGCTAGCTATAGACTCGATTAAGTTCATTATTTAATCACTTAATTTACCATATTTACTATTTTATGTTACAAAATCGTATCAATTTACGCTCGGATTTATGTTGAGTTTTTGGATTTGACTATAATCAGTTACTTTATATATATAAACTTGATAGAAATTTCTTTCTTGAGTACAGTAAACTAGGAGTGTTGATAGATTTAATTTCAATTATTTGGATTTTAAATGTGTTCAAATCATGTTGTTGTCATTTTTCATATGTTAATTATTTTTTTAAAAAAAGTAAACTCTTACGAATCTACAATTCAAAGTGTAAAGTTGTAAACCAAAATAAAAAATACGTCAAGGTTATGCATACACATCACACACACACACACACACAGGGACCATGCATCCTAGTCATATAAGAATAGGTTGATCATCACGTGACACCCACTATCAATACGCATGTATACGCATATAATAAGCATAACCGCATGCACATCTCTGCACAATAATACCACTTCCTTAAAGTTTGATGGAAGTTTGGGCACATGTTATGATAGGTGTCACCTAACTTATTAGAGGCCATGAAACAAATCAAACATTTGATTTAGTCAAACGGAATTGTTTCAATTCTTTTTAAATTATTTAAATTGCCATTATGAGTCTGTTAGCCAAATCATAAGACTATTAGTCAACCACCAGTAGTTAAGTTTGTTATTTTCATGGTATTAGGAATATTATTCTGATTTAGTTGTAAACCATCATCTATAAATATCTTAGCCCCTTTCAAGGGTACGATATGCATTCTTTTATCTGGAGATTCTCTAAGCAAAGCAAGGGAGATACTTGTTCTTCGAAGATAGAGTATCACTATTTCCTGTTTTCCTTTATATATTTAGCTGCTAAATCTTTAGTTGCTGTAACGGGTGCTTTTGGCTAACTTATCATATTATCGTTTAAATCGCACGCACACGCTTTTAGATGCAAGGTTGCGTACGTTAATCTGGAGCGTGTTTCCAACATTTGCATTGAATTGAGATAAAGAGCATATGCAGCTCCCTATAGTACATCCTTTATCTTCTATATATATATATATATATATTCTTCAAAATTTATTTTAGAGGACATCTTATGTTTCCAATTCATCTCCAGGCGCAAAGTGTAATTGTCAAATGGATTGAATAATACATTCATTTTTCAAGACCGTACGTGGTGTTGCCTTGGAAGATAAACCTAGTTTAGACCCTTTGCATCAGGCAATTTCATTATAGTAAAATACTGCAATATAAATCTTTAGTGAGAGAGCTTATCTTAAGTGACTTTATAGAGTTTTAAATAGATGTGTGAGAGGGGTTTTATGTCAACTTACGTGAAATATGTACTTTTTAAATGCTTTTAGAGATTTCAAAAACAATTATACTTGGAAAGTTACAATTGCTTCATAAATTATTTCCTTGTATATTAACCGTGTCCAAACTACTGGAAGACTCGATCGATTGCATTATTTTATGCTTCTGAGAAACACATTAATATCAAAGTATTTTTTAAAGATCAAGTTGCGAATCACATGAGTATTAAAAAAAAAAACTTGTATCAGAGCAACTCCTGCAACTTGCTTTTGAAACTTATTTATCAGAATAGAGACTTTCGTCGTCCTTGTCGGCTTGAAGTTTCAGGAAGGCTCAAGAAACTCCACAGATCAATCCTCAGAAATGTTCAATTCGGCATGTAGATACGTGAAATCTAATGCATTTTAAGTTGACAAAAGTGCGCCAGAGAATCTAATAATTAACTAAATCTTTTGGGTAATCTTTTAGCTTAACCACCAATTAGGACACAGAAGAAGATGCTCGAAATTGCTCCGATTTATCTGACGTCAGAGCCTTTACTTGAATTTTTTGGGTAATTATAACCCATATTCAAGCATTTGAGTTCGAAAATAAAATTTGCCTCCCTTGTTGGACCAAGACACCACCCATATATACATATATTTTATATGTAATTATCCACACACACACGCATCATGTGTTTAATTCTGGCAAAGAGGAGAGAAGAAAATCGTTGTATGTTGAAATTTCTAGATCACATCCAAATTATACAGTCTTTGATTGAGATATGGAAAAATCCAGAGTTGTGCGTGTTAGTTCAAAACGCCTATATAATTACCTAAGCCAGGGGGCATTGGATCAAATAGAAATGGACCTTCCACCTTCCGTGCTTGCTTCAATAATGTTCTAAAGGATGGATGCTTGTTTCGAATTCGAACGAAACAGTGCCCCTTCAATTTGAGCCGTCGTCTTCATAAATGACAATTACCGTCACAAATTCAATTCTTTAATGCTAGAACAATGTGATTCGGGATTTTGTGTATAATTAAGAAACAAATCAAGAATTAGGACATCAATTAGATATTGATCAATTAATGATATTGAATACATATAAATGTGTAGACTCCTTACTCCTATATATACACACTAAGTTTGTTGCTAAAGAATATGTTCAGACATATATATGGTATTGATTACTCATAGACTTTCACTTCTATGGCAAAATTGACTTTTGTTCGTCTCTTTGTATATCTCTTCAATTGGTACCTTTGGATGGGACCTTCTTTGGTTGATGTTAAGAATTCTTCTTGAACTGTGATCTCCTTAAGGAAGTTTATATGAAGCAAGCACTTGGGGTTGTTGCTCAGGGAGAGTCTTGGAAGGTGTATCATCTTCAGAAGTTATTATATGGTTTGAAACAAAGCCCTCGAGCTTGGTTTAATAGATTTTGTACTGTTGTTAAGAAATTTGGATTAAGCCAGAGAAAATGTAATCATTATGTGTTTTATCAGCAATCAAATGCTGGCACGATACTTTTGGTTCTCTGATGATGACATTATATTGTCATTACAGGTAGCAACAACTTAGGCATCTCAAAGCTTAAAACCTTCCTTAATTCGCACTTCCAGACGAAAGATCTATGACCATTGAAGTTCTTCCATCCATAGGATTGAGGTTATAAGAAGCAGGAAAGGTATCTTCCTGACTTAGAGAAAAATGTTCTTAATCTTTTGAAAAGGATTGGAAACTTGGAGCGGCACTAAGTAGTATTGCCATGATTCCTAGTACATTGATCTTGATGAGAGCATGTTTAATGAACTTCCTGATGATTTTAAGAAAATGATTGATATAGAAAAACTTAAGCCATTTGCTAATCATGAGTGATATCGAATTTGGAAAGTTAAACTATCTTATAGTAAACCGTCCTGATGTAAACTTCACAGTCATTGTTGTTAGCCAATTCATGGCGTGTTTGATAGTTGCACAGTAGGAAGCCTTAGAGCATGTCTTCCATTATTTGAACCGGTACACTAGGTTGTGACATATTGCATACGAACTATAGATATACTAAGATTGAGTGCTTTTATGATGCTGATTATGTAGGTTTAAAGGCCATAAGAAGATCCACCACAGTGTATTGTGCATTTGTGGGTGGTGATCCGATATCTTGGAGGAGTAAGAAGTAAGGTGCGAGTAGTATCAAAATTAGGTGCAGAAGCAGAATATAGAGCTTTGTTTTAGTCAAATTAATAAATCATATGGGTTTTCCAACTAATGAAAGAAGTCGGTATCGTTACATTATTGCCTGCAAAAGTTATGGTGTGACAATAAAATAGTTCTACGCTAACTTTTAATTTTGTGTTCCATAAGTGTACAAGATACATTGAGATCGATTGTCATTTCATTCGTGACAAGATCAAATATTCGTGTATCTTTTGTTTACCCATACGTATATACAAGGAATTCAAATTATTTATTGTTATTACTTTGCATTTACGTTGTCTGCATATTAAAATTGGTTTTTAAGTTTTTGTCACATTTCAGCCGAGTTTTAATTAAGTTATTACAGTTTATCAAATTAAAGCTCAAATACACGCAAATACTTTAGATTACCACCCACCTTACATTACATTAACCGAACCGAACATCATCGCGCGAGGGCGTGTAGGTTATATATGTCCATCGTCATTTTCGTGAATGATACGCGTTACTTCTCCAGTCGTCGTAAGTTTTATATTGCAGATCTGAAGCAATGTGCAGAAAGAAACAGGGAACAACTTAATTGGTTTAAAATATAAATTCTGCTTGGCCCGGGTGTCGTCAATGTAAATTGTTGTAACGTAGACTCCAAACAGAAATGGATTTTTGAAGTTGTTAATTACAGTGAGAAGAATGCGTATGAATCAATAGTGTGAATGTGGACTGGTAAGAAACTATTTAATTTGTAATACATCCTGAATAGATCTTTTAAATACCGGTATAAAGCCGAGACACCTACTGACATTTTGTGGCGCTTTAACAGTGAAGTAGGGATGGGAGATGAAAGAGACAGGAGCGAATGGATTGGATCAGGAGGGTAGGGTTGGCTGAAACCATGGGCGAGGAAGGAGCTGTGAAGAAGGAGCTGTGAAAAAGGTGGAGATATTTTAGTATGGAGTGGCTGAGTTAAAAGGGGAGCAGTATAAGTCTAAGGGCAGCCACCAACCCCCCCACCAACACCTGAATCCCTCCGAAAAGATATTTTGGCTCTCTCCATGATGACACACACATATATCTACATGATTGCTTGCCAACTCATTCTCAACCCCTCCCTCCCAGCTAGCAAATTAAACATGCTGAAATAAAAAAAATGAGGGACCAACTCATTGGGCAACATGCTGAGTTTAAAAAATGAGGGACCAATGCAACTCATTGGGCAACCTTCCATGATGGAATGAATCAATATTCTAACGTTGACAGTCGCATTTGTAATGAATAAATTAGTCAACTTTGATAACCAACATTAACATTTTTAACGGTGGGTGGAAATGTCAGAATTTTAAAATTTCTGATGAGTTCAAAATGACCCCCGACAACTTTTATGTACTCAATACTTAAAAACTTCCGGATTATTTTTACTTTTTTATCCTAAAATAAATGCATGGGTGAAAATTTTACGTGGGAAAAGCCAGTAGCTTGTTTAGTTACCACCAGACTTGTAGTGACATGCCTGGCTGCTCGTATCAATATGTATGCGATGATTGGCCAATAATTGAATATACGCTCTCCATATGATTAAGTTAATCATATTCATACCATGCCTTTAAACATGTTTTCATACCAAGGAGTACTAGACAGGCCAAATTATAATTAAAATTCATATTGATGACGTGGGTCATTAGTAGGTATTAAAACATATAAAGGCCTTACTCCTTCCTCGACTTACCTTGTATTTTTCAGAATAACAATGCTGAAGTGATATTTTTTCCTTCATCCATCGTTTTTTTTTTCCTTGTACAGATTTTGGCTTGAGCTTGAAATCAGCCTCGACTGCTATAAAGGATAAAGAAATGGACGGATAAAAATGAGGATACCTGCGGCCATTCTGAAAGCTAGGATAAAATAATCCATGCACAAGTTCATTTGGCACTGAACAATAATAATCCAATTTTACTTACTCTTGTTTACTTTTTTTTGGCACATGGCAAGATTATTCTTTTGACTCAACTTAGGATCTAGTATTTTGATAATCCAACTTCAAATTTGCATACCATGTTCGTTTGAGAACGCAATAGAAAAGTACTCTTACGTAAACTGATGTAAACATGTGAAGGAGATTATCTTATTTTACGGAAAAACACTATGTTGAACGTGCCTTTGAACTCCCCATAATCCTTTATAAACAGCACCATTATATGGATTGTCGAGTGTTTGAATTCCCAGAATTATATTGCAAACAGACAACTATTTCTGAAGGAATAAATATGAATCCGGAAAACACCAAAGCACCACACAGACTTCAGTTTGCACGGCTTGAATTCTCTCGCAGGGACAGCTAGCATGACATGTGTGGCCTAATCTCTTGAAGGCAAAAAGTCGTAAAGGATCTTCAAGTCTCACATTGCTGCACAAAACATAACAGAGGAAAAAGGGAAATTATAATAAAAAAATAGTCATGAGAATATACTACCAGTATTACATATATGTCATTTTTCTTGCCATGAAAAATGATCGATTTCTTTTATGTTGAGATTCTGTGTCTGTTTAAAAATCCATTAAGAAAATGCATTTTTACTTAATAAATTTATGTTTGAATAAATGTCGGATTCAGAATATATTCTGTCAAAAAATAATTTTTTACTATTTTATAAAAAGGAGTTATCAAATATTAGAATGTATAAGTCAACCAAATTTTAAATTCAAAATGCGTTTTGGACGGAGAAAACTGTTACCAAACACGCGGGGTGTCGGTTGCCTACGTTTGCCGAGTGACGGAAAAATCAAAAACGAAAAATTCGTGCCAGGCCAAGGGGGCTGAGACGCAGGCCTATTTTTCAAAAGAAGCTTCTCACGACTTTTCCTCGTCGCCGTGTCTCGTGCCTTGACAGAGACTATGCGACTACAAATTTTTTCTATTGTAGACAAAGGGTAACTCTGTTGAGAGAATAAATACAAATTTTAAAGTAAATATGTGAGAATAATTTTATCTCGATAAACACAGGATTGATTTTGAATACCGGTTTCCAAACACGCCTGAAATCCAGCCCAAACCGCTGCTGAGAGGAGAGAGAAAGAGGCTCGCATTAAGCAACACATTCTTTAAGGGCTTGTTTGGTTGGGGGGAAGGGGATGGAAGGGGAAGAAAAATGAATCCCTCCCCTTGTTTGGTTTAAAATTTTAGAGGGGAGGGGACCCAAAATATATCCTCTCATTCCCTCCCCTTCCCTTATTTTCTTTCCCTCCAAATTGGGGTTTTTTGGGGGGAAGCCAAAATTTATAACCATTATACCCCCATCAATTTTACTATATTCCCATCCATATCCCTGGTAGGTTAAAACGCATCGCTTCTCAACGTTTTCCTCTGCTTTCTAGAAGCAGTTCAGTTAACCAACACTTTCTTCTTCTTTTGCTCTTC
>JANTPZ010028130.1:0-21727 GCA_025593235.1 Vachellia pachyceras
TTTTTGGAAAAAAGATTTGGGGCTATGCTTCTTGCGTTCTTTTTCTCTTCGTCCAAGCTCACGAAGATGGGAGAAGATAGGAAGCGACAAGTTGATCCTGAATTCAAAGAAGGTGGACAAAGGAATTGGTGTGTTGTTCTCTGTGCTCTCTCTAGTTCAGTGTTTATGTATAATTAGGTAGTGTAACACAGGAAGTAAGTATGCAAATATCTAAAAGGGAAGGAACGTCAAACAAATAGATATTTGGCTTGAAACTGAAAAATAGAGAGACATAGAATTGAACAGTTGGTAATCTAGAAAATAAGAATGTGAAATATACAAACAATTAGTCTAATTGAGGACATTGCGAAATTGAGCTTTCAAGGAGGGGACTGAATAAAATTCTGTGTCTTGGAGGGCAGGTTGAGCGATATGATTAAGGAATGAATGAGTGTACAGAGTCTTTTTCTTTTTTCCTTTTTCCTTTTGTGACATCTTTGAAACGGCACACCAAAAGCCACATACCCTTGTTCCTTAGTAATTGAACCATTAGTCCTTTGGTTGGTGCTAAGAGGAAATGATAATCAATCAGAAAAAAAATTTCAGTTCCTCAGTGGTGGACACATCACACATGTATATGCCTTATTCATAGTGCATTGTTAGGCAGCAAAGCAGAGCTAGAGAGAGGTCTCCCTGTCAATGGAGGGTTTATGGGAAATTGGCTTCTGGTCACATCTTTATACCATGGTGATCATGGCACTAATCTTTGATAACACTAATGAAATAGTTCAGAGTTTTTTTTTTGGAGTTCAATATGTTTATACGAGTAAATATCATGT
This sequence comes from Vachellia pachyceras, assembly GCA_025593235.1. Lineage (NCBI taxonomy): Eukaryota > Viridiplantae > Streptophyta > Magnoliopsida > Fabales > Fabaceae > Vachellia > Vachellia pachyceras. The sequence continues at coordinate 819 of JANTPZ010028130.1, forward strand.
TTTAATTATATGTAAATTCTTTAAGTTTAGGCTCGAATCTGAAATTGATGTAGTTTAACTAAAAAACTTTGAGCATACTAAGGTTTGATAGGTAAGCTTTATTATAGAAAATCTGTATTGGTCCTTGTGGCCTTGCGAGGAGTATCTCTTTAACCACTTTTCTTGACGTTTTAAATTGATAATATGAGATTCCAAAAAAGAATTCATTCCATTTATTTTGGTCAATACATCATTCTCAAGAGTAGAAGTATGAAGATGTAAATTATCGTTGGTGCTACTACTTTTTAGCATCCGATTAAGCCAGCTTGAGAACCTCATAGCCTGCAACTAACTTCCTGCACAAGTGCTATCAAAATACAAAGTGATTAATGCAACTTCCTGACCTGTTTTTCAGGATCCAAGTTCTATCAAATAGTGCCATTGCCACAGTTTTGGTCATAATTGTATGGAAGTTAACTGAAGGGCAGGATAAATGCTTGAATACTAAAGACTCAGCTCTGGTCACCTCTCTTATTGGTGGCATCATAGGCCATTATTGCTGCTGCAATGGAGACACTTGGTCTTCTGAGCTTGGAATTCTAAGTAATGATCAACCTCGTCTAATCACAACCTTTAAGGTGAATAATCTCTTGGCTGCAACTGTACATGCATATATTTCTCTATATACTTTTCTTTGTCTTGTTTAATTTTAATACAAATCCATGATTGTTAGCCTGTTCGGAGAGGTACAAATGGTGGTGTGACAAAAGCAGGACTTCTAGCAGCTGCCGCTGCAGGAAAAGTCATCGGATGGTCGTTTTTTCTTGTGGGACTTCTAACAACCAGATGTGATTCTTATGTGGCCCTTAAGCAACTACTGGTCATACCTATCTCCTGCCTGGCAGGGTTAGTTGGAAGTGTAATTGACTCTTTGTTGGGTGCAACATTGCAATTCAGTGGATTCTGCAGCCTGCGCAAGAAGGTAAAATTAATTTTGTCCCAAGGAAGTTATAGCATAGTGCATTTGTCCTATGTTTGGTCAGATCTTATAGATTTGTTGTGTGAAAAATTTTCTTCTTCATCCGCAGGTTGTTGGAAAGCGAGGACCAACTGTTAAGAGGATCTCTGGTCTCAGCATTCTTGATAACAATGCGGTGAACTTTGTCTCCATACTCTTGACATCAATTTTAACTTCGGTTATTTGTTTCTATACCTTCTAAACTCATTACTACGTACGAATTGGTTTTGGCGGGGACAAAAAGGGGTTCAGAGTTTGAAATTCTTGTTGGCAGTGTAATGGTACCAGTAGTCAATCATATCTGACAAGTTGTCTATCATAACAAATCCCAAAATGCATTTGCTTCCCTACTAATGTTGTTGTTAGCCCTCTTTTAAGTGTCAACCCACAATACTTATCTGGTTGTTAGGTGTTTGGATTACCTTTTGGAAAGTGATTTTACGCAATCCAAAGTAAATATGTGTGAAGGGTTTTTTCTTAACTTACATGAAAGTGCTTTTAGAGGTTTAACAAACACCCTATCTTGTGTGAAAGTACTTTCACACAAGTCGAGACAAAACTTCTCTCACATATATACTTCAGATTGTGTAAAATCACTTTCCAAAAGTTGATCCAAATACCCCCTTAATATACTACCCACTTTAGTAAGAAATGGAACTGCAAAATGAGTCTTATATTGAGAACCAAAGGAGTAGAAACCTTCTACTTCAAAGATTTTTAGATGTAAAATTTTAGGCAAATGTTCTCATCATTCTGATTAGTTTGTCTGCTAAGATTGAAGTGTTCATTACACCCATTATTCACGGTTTCTCTTGAATCAATGTAACATGCGTATCATTCCTATATTTACCCTCATTTGCTTGCATCATATCATGGTAAGAGAGGGGAGTAAGATGTGTGAACCCAAGTAGTTTGAAATTAACCGCCCAGTTACCCTTGCATGTGAAATTAAACTCAAAGAACCAGAACTATATGTTTTTTTAAGACTTGTGTAGATTTCTATATGTATTTTTTCGTGAAAAACAGCTGTGCATATATAGTAATAATTCGTCTAAACTGGTGTTTCGGTTGTAGTGTCTTTTCTTTTTCTTGGCACAAACTGGTGGTGTCGTTTGATAAAATCATTAGCTGCTGGTCAATGCTTTTTTGGGTACAATGGATAAGTTTGGGGTTTCGAAACAAATTTGTGCTTGGCCCATTTCAATCACTTTACCTTTGGTTAGCCAGGCGCGAGTTATTCGATCAATTTTACAATGTTTTTAAGGAGAAATTAAGTTGTTAATAAATATATTGAAAATAAAAAATTTCAAATTATTTTAGTATTTGAATGATATGATAAAAAATCGATAATTTAAACTATTTGTACCGGTTTAACCTTTGAGTTAACTTCCGACTAATGCATCAATCGGTTTAGAGGCGGCTTGAGTTAAACTTTGGTAAAATTCAAGTAATTGATTTGGACTTTATAAATTTTAAGGGCATTTAAATGAGATTCTCCCAAACCTTTTTGTCCAAAAAGTCATTTTAAACATTTAAATAACCCTTGCATGAGTACCCGATCTAATCAGTGTTGGGGAGACCATGAGCTGCTGTCTGGCTGTCTCTAACATGATTGACGTGCATTGCTTCTACGTTTCTAAGCAGTCTCCAGGGTGAATATAAAAATAAAAATAAATTCTTTTTTTCTTTTTTATCCAGTTTTTTTCTTATAAGATTGCATATTTATGCTATTCTCTTTCAAATTCTATGAATAAGTGTTCAATAATTTTCTAAAAATAAAGTTTAATATTACTTTTTCTTTTGTAAAAAATATTAGAATGAAAAAAATGTAAAAAAAATACATAATATATATTTTTTCCAAAAAAAATAAAAATGTGTTAGGTGGGTTAGCCCTCCAACTCGCGGGCTTAGCCCGCCTAACCCGCCCGCCACCCTAGCGGGGCTGGCTTTTGCCGCAACCCGCCTATTTGGGCCCAACCCACATTACCTATACTAATTTGGCCTAATAGGATCCTTTAAAAACTTTTTTGAATCCAAATCAACTAAAGCGTTTGATTGGGGATACCGTTTCCCCAACGGTAATCGTAAGTCAAGATAAAATCATTTCAAAATCTGTAAAAATAATCTTGAATCCATAAAAATCATATTAAAATCCGTAAAATATCTCGTAATCTGTAAATTCCTTTCTCCCAACGGAATTCTCAAACACACCCTAAACCTCTATATCATATATATATATATATACACTACTTTTACTACACAATCATTGCACAACTCAACTCTGGTCGACGTAATCAAAACCAAAAAGCTATGCAAATTTGGGATTTTGTACTGCGAATGAATAGGTCCGTTTGGCAAAGCGGTGGAGAAGTATTTATGGGCTTATTCACACAAGCCGAGGCAAATATGTGGAGAAGATTGTCTCATTTTACAGAAAAACACTGTTGAACGTGCTTATGGCTACAAGCCAAGCGTTGCTAAACAAGCACAATAATGATGGAATGACTTTAGCTGCTAAATGTTGAAAATTGGCCACAATTATTAGTTGATGCTAAATGGGGAGATTTACTGTGTGGTCCCACATAGTGAAGATATTTAGCAAATGGTCCCAAATTTTAAAATATTTAAAAAATGATCCCATTGACAATACGAGTTGTTGTCAATGCAGCGCATGGTGTTGTCACTTGACAACCCCTGACAACACCATATGCTGTATTGACAATACCTTGTGTTGTCAATGGGATCATTTTTTAAATATTTTAAAATTTGGGACCATTTGATAACTAAGTCCTTTATTTAGGACTCAACAGTAAATCTCCCCCGCTAAATGGCCACACCTTAGCTTTCATATGAATTGGGGGTAGTGTCCGAAACAGACAAAATTATGTTCGATGATGGTTTGTTAAAAAAAATAATGCAATTTTATATCTTGACTTAATATATGCCATAACATTTTAAGCAGACGCTTTGAAATAAAAATGAATTTTAGAAAATTTAACCTTTTAGTCTTATAAATTTGATTTGACTTAACTCAGTCCTTTTATTTTAATTCAGAATTAATTTCTATAATTATGACCGTTACAACTTAACCTTTAAATTTTAACTTATTGTAATTTAATTCTAATAATTTTAATCATTTTATAATTTAGTTCTTAAATTTTTTTAATACATGATTTTATTTTTTAAAAACATAAGGGCTTATAAGTAGAGTTGTACCAAATCAAAATAGGGTGATTGAGTTACAAATGAATCAAAATCATAGAGATCAAAAACTTTATTCTCCCATCAACTTTTACAAAACAATTATGATGTCAGGGAGGGAAATTAACGTGTTAAGCAAAAATGTGGAAGAAAAATTGCATTAATTATTCTCACGTTAAGCGAGCATGCCTAGTGTCAAACTTTTGCTTAAATCCCCAATGCTTTATAGTCAATGTCAAAGAAATATTCATTCCATATATTATAATGTTCCGCAACGAAGACGAAGAGATATATTTTGAAAAATTGTATTCAAATTTATCAAGGAAATTTATTATGTTGATTCATGGATTAATTCATGAAATTCAATAAATCTAATACATGATTATGAATTTTAATTGAGAAGATATATTATTTTAAGAGATACCACTTTAAATTATCTCTTAATTTTCTATAAATAGCGTCATTATGATTGATATATACAAAAAAAATAAGAGAAGAACAAGAGAATCCTGAAAAATGAGAAATCTTTTATCTCTTCTTGAGTCATATTTTTTTTTCGGTCATTTAAGTCACATTGTATTCCTACAAAAAGGATTTGTTTAATCTTGAAAAGTACCATTTCCTAATTTTCTAAGGGGCTACAGAATAGCTCTTCGGGATAGTGTCATCGGTCTTGATTTGAACTACATATATTTTGGTTGATTTTTACATGTTTTACCAACACTTAACGTCAATCTGCTTCTTGAAGCGCTTGTCTTTGACGTATTTTGCATTACGCTTAACAAGTTGACAATATGCCCTTCAAAAATTTTTAACACGTTAAGAAGAGCTTGTTTTCCAAATGATGATTATCTTTTTTTTTTTACGCTAAAACGTGTTAACCTCCATGCTTAACACTAACACGAAATGCTACCAAGCCAAAGTTTTCCCAGAAGCTCCAACGTAGTAGGCCTCACCTGAAAAAAAAATGAAAAGCAACCAATGAGATAAAAGTTTCAATAACCAACAAATATACTCTAAACAGATATGAGAGAATGCTATAGAGAATATGAATAATTATAAGATTTTTCATTAATTACGAGTTAACATATTCATTATAATTTCATAATAATTATAAGATTTTTCATTAATTACGAGTTAACTATTCATTATAATTTCATTCACAATAAGTCATTATTTAATACCATCAAGGCCGCAAAAATCACATGAGTGAATATTACATGAATCTCTTTATCATATACTCAAATTCTCCCTTATAAATTCCTCTCGCTTCATTACCTTTGACTAAATTCATATGCTAGTACTTTCCTATATCACCGGTGACTACTCAACGAACTCACGTGAACATACCAAAATCCATAGAGTACAAGTCTAGACCTTAATACAAGTAGGTATAGAAACAATCAAAATACCGTTGGGGTTCCACCATTCTTATTTCTTTTTTATGCATGCCAATATTCACCCTTGTCTCCTCTATTTATTTCACCTCACAAACAGCATCCATGTCTCCACTAACACGTTAATAATAAATATCACAAATATAATTTATCCACACGTATATTACAATTATCAAAATTTCATATCAATATTCGCATGTCTAACTAACATTAAGCCCATAGTATGATATGGAAACCTTCATGGTTACCATCTTTCAAATTTCAGCTCTCAGGCACAATTATCTCAATAAAGTATCATCACAGTAAGATTATACTCATCTAGAAAGTGTTACGTTTGATAGGATATGTTCATATTCAAACAAGTTCTAAGTATGAATAAAAAATGGAAAGTTGTTGGTTACCTTTAACTTAGCAACTCATAACCACAAAATCAATCAAGAAGCTACCAGCATGAGCTCAAATTAATCTATCAACATCATACAATCATAACCACATATTAGTTTCTCAACTGATTAAGTGACTAATTAAACTATCAACGCTCTCTTAATGCCCTTACTACATAACTATAGCCTCAACACTTAGACTCCACACCTACAAATACCAGAATTCAATTCTCATGCCAAACCATCGATCTAAACTGATTAAACTTAAATTTCAATCCATACTAAGATAATCCAATTAGTAAAATATCTACTTGAATTATATCCCCTGTGTTCTTGTCATTTTTCAAATTTCCCATTTGATAAGTAGAGAGAGAGAGAGAGAGAGCATGTGGTTATAAGGAAGATGATTTTTCAAGAGACCACATTCTGACATTTTCAACATGAGAGCTTCAGCTTTGTCAGCCAAATTGTTTTGGACATAGACAAAACAATTTTTAACTCATTCTGTTAATTCCTCTCCACATGGGAGTTCTCTCTCTCTCTCTCTCTCTCTCTCTCTCTCGTCTGTGGGAGTCTGTCACAACGGTTATCATCACACCAGTAACATACTTTTCTAACAACTTGCCCAGGTGGAGAGGCGATAGGGTGAGTACTCTAGTACCTACTACGACGAAGGACAAGAGCGGGTGACGTGATTGCTCAACACAATTACGTAGCCGTGCGAGGAGATAGGTATTGAGGAAAACTCTGCAATTAAGAATCAATAGAAATGAGGCTAGGAGGAACAGAAGGAAAGGATAAAAAGGATGGAAGGGACATAGAGAAATCAAGCAGCAAACATAGATCTAATGAAGAAATGAGGTGAACCTTGAATGGAAGGATAACTATCAGAGTAAGAAAATTGGAGGTATTCTGATAGGGAAGCTAATAACGGAAAGGAGTTTTAATCGTAATATAACTTGCCAGATGATAAGAAAGGAATGGAACATGGAAAAGTCCACGGATATGGAAATAACAAAGGTTGAATGAAATGTATTCATGTTTGAATTCAGGAGAAAGGAGGATTAACAAAGAATACTAAGGGGATACCCATGGTCGATCCAAGAAATATTATTAAGTATAAAACCATGGCAGGAGATTGAGACCTTGAAAGAGATAAAGTTTCGCTTGTGTCCTTTCTGGACTAGTTCCATAAGCTGTCGGCGAAAACAGTGTATGAAGAAAATGCGATAGCATTGGGCTCTAAAGCAGGTGAGGTTTTGATGGTTGAAGATCCTAGAAGAAATGGCCTAATAATAAGGAGCTATTTGAGAGCACGTGTATAGTGGATATAAGGAAGCCGCTAGTTAGGGGAATGTGGAGTCCAAGACAAGGAAAGGAGCCGATCTAGATCAAGGTGAGGTATGAAAGACTTCAGAACTTCTGCTATAGGTGTGGAATGATAGGACACAACCAAAAGAGCTGTTCAAATGGTAGTGATGCAAAAGATGAAGGAGAAGGAAGGTTTGGAGATGGTTATGTACAAAGGCATCTCGCCAAATTGATGATGTGATTAGAAGGCACAAAAACGGATGGGAGGAGGAATAGAGGAAAGGATGAATATTAGAAAGGAGGAGTGGGAGATGAGCAACCAGTAGGAATGAAAATCTAAGGTAGGAAGAATGATGAGGGAAGGGGAAGGTACTGGGAAATTAAATGGGGGGAAGGATAACAATCATGAAAGGAAAAAGCAAGTGCAAGGGAAGAGAGGGGAGTTGAAAATAAAATAGAAGAGGGAGGAATTGAAGGAATGGCGACAAGAAAAATTCATGTGACGAGAAGAGGAGAATTGAATAATGTGATTTGATTTGAGCCAAAAGAGGACCTATCAAAAGCATTTGTGGTTAATAGGAGTCAATCACCCATATTAGAGGTACTTAACAGCATGAAAAGGTTACAGTTAAAGAGAGATCGGGAGGAGGAGGAGAGGGATACAAGAAAGAAAAGAAGAGTGATGATAAGAGAGGATGAAAGGGTACCGGAGGCCTCAACAAATTTCTCTCAAAAAAGACTCAAAAGAAAGTATGTGAGGGGAAAGAATCCAAATGGCAGGAGTGTAAGCAGAAGAAGCAAAGAGATAGTGAAAGGAAATGAATAGGGAAGCTTGATGCATGTGGTTGAGGCGGTGAAGGAAGTAAATGACTGGGAATGCCAAGCAATGAAGCAAGTAGCAAAAACAGCTGAAGGGTATGGTGGCTGCTTTAAAGAGCAATGGATATGATATCCTGGAACCATCAAGGCTTGGGAAGGTCCTTGACAGTAAAGAAGTTGAGGGAGGAATGCCTGAAGAATAAATCCTCAATAATCTTCCTAATGGAAATAAAAATGGCAACAAGAAAATAACAAGGTCTGCGGAAAAGGTTATTGTTTGAGGAGGAATTTTATGTGCCTTCAGTAGGTAACAGTAGGGGTTTGGCTTCATAGTGGAGAAAAGAAATAACAATAAATATTTGACATAGCTCAAAAAACTTGATCCATGTAACTGCCAACTCACAATATTATAGCATACCCAATTTCCTAACCTTTATCTATGGTGCACCAGTAAAATGAAAAAATTGAAGTGTGGAATAAAATGGGAGATATAGTAGGAAGGATAAAGGGAGCTTGGTTATGCATGTGGGATTTCAATGACGTGGCAACAAAAAAGGAAAAACTTGGGAAAGTACTAGTTGTAATTGAGAGGATTATGAATTTTTAGGGTATGTTGTTTGACTACCAGCTGCTGGACCTGGGCTTCCAAGGGGCTAGATACACATGGTGAAATAAGAGATTAGGTGATGGCCATGTAAAAGAAAGAATTAACAGGGCAGTAGCAAACCTGGAATTTGTATATAAGTACTAATAAGTAGTGTAAACTCATGTAGAGCCTGTGGGATCATATCACCACTTATTGCTGATGAATCTGGCATACAAGTATGAAAGGATATCGAGGACCTTCAGATTTGAAGCATACTGGGCAGAATATGAAGAATTTCCTATGAAAGTAAGAAAGGGATGGAAAGGGGGAAAATGAAGGAAGAGAAGACTTGGCACATAATATATAAGCCAAATTGAACAACTCCAAAAGGATTCTCATCAAATGGGGCAAAGAAAATTTTACTAATGCAAGGAAAATTATTAAGCAACCGACAAGGAAATTAGAAGAATGTAGAAGAGGCATACTTGATGGCAAGAAGAAATGAGGCAGAAAACATAATACATCAAATAGAGGAAGCATGAAATAGGGAGGAAACTTATTGGCGGTAAAGATCTTGGGTTAAGTGGCTAAAATATGGAGATCGAAACACTAAGTTCTTTTACACAAGCATAGTACAAAGAAGGGGGAGAAACAAAATCACCAGATTAAGGAGAGATGATGGTGCATAGTTAGAAGATGAGAATGAGATTAACTCTCAGTTTGCTAAATTTTACAATGACCTGTTTAAATTAGAAGAAAATATTGCAACTAAAGGGGCATTGAAATTTGTGGATAAGTGTGTGACAGAAGCATATGTGGGGCTAATAGAGAATGAGGTCACAGACAAAGAAATAAGGTGAGCTGCATTTCAGCTGAATGGAAATAAAGCACTTAGACCTAATGGGTATTCAGGGATGTTCTACCAAGCTACATGGAAGGAGATCAAGGATGAAGTTGTGGTCATGGCTAAATACTTTTTCGAAGGTAAAGTTAGTATGGAGGTTATTAACAAGACTAATGTGGTATTGATCCCCAAAGTAGATCATGCTGAAAGTATGGGATAATTTAAACCGATTGGATTGTGTAATTTTGCCTATAAGATTGTCTCCGAAGTAATAGCCAATAGACTTAGACCGGTAATGTAGAAAATGATCTCTGAAAATTAAAGGGCATTTGTGGCTAGTAGATTAATCTAAGACAATATATTGGTGGCACATGAAGTCTTTTATTACCTTAAGAACAAAAAGAAAGGGAGGAAGGGGGATATTAGAGTGGAAATTCATTGAGGAGGTAAGTAAGATAATGGGGTTTGGTAGCAAGATGATAGAATGGGTAATGAACTATGTAACAACATCAAAGCTTGGGTTGGTGATAGCAGGGAAGAGAGTAGCAAATCTGGACATGACAAGAGGTATTAGACAAGGTGATCCTCTTTCTCCTTACTTGTTCATTTTAGCAACTGATGTGCTATTAAGGATGGTTCAGGGGCTAGTTAACTAGAAAAAGCTAAGAGAAATTAAATTAGCAAGAAGATGTTTAGAGATATCTCATAGTACAGATGATGCGTTGTTCTTTATCAATGCAAAAAAGAGTAATTGTAAGGTGTTAAAAGGAATCATAGACTGTTATTGTAAAGCCTCAAGTTAAAAGGTTAATTTTGATAAATCTTGCATTTTTTCTCAAAAAATGTAAAGAATGAAGATGAGGCAAAAGTGTATGAGATTCTAGGGATCAAAGATAGTGAGAATCCAAGAAAATATCTAGGTATGCCAATGATATGGGGGAAAGCTAAAGCTGATGTATCGACATATGCGAAAAATAGGGTGAGTATGAAGCTACAAGGATGGAAGGAGAAATTATTAAATTTTGTCGGAAGGGAGGTTTTGATCAAATTAGTGGCAAATACAATTCCAGTATTCCCTATGTCATGCTTCAAATTTCCAAAGAAGACATGCAATGAATTGGATACTCTGGTATCAAAATTCTGGTGGGGACAGAGGGAAGAGGAGGGGAGAGTACACTTGAAGACTTGGAATTCATTAAGCATCTCAAAGGGGGAAGGAGGAATGTGGTTTAAGGATCTAGGGGTGTTTAATAAAGCTATCTTGGCCAAAATTGGAGATTGGTGTAGAATCTGAATGTAATGTGGTGCAAGTTCATAAAAGGAATTTATTTCTCTAATGGAAATTTCCTTGCAGCAAAGAAGGGAAGCAAACCCTCTTGGGGGTGGAGTAGCATTTTGGAAGGAAGAAGTCTGATGATGGAGGACTTATTCTGGAATATTGGTGATGGAGGGAGAACTAGAATTTTTCTTGATAGCTAGGTGCCTAAAGGTGAACAATTCAAATTAAGGAAACAACATCTAAATGAAGAAATGGAGAAGATGATGGTGAAGGACATTATAAGAGATGGTGAGTGGTGTTTTGAGGGAGTACATGACAAAATAGATGAGGAAGATATGAAGCAAATCAGGAAGGTTAAAATTCTAGCTACTCAAGCTGAGGACAAGCCAATTTAGAGAAGGAGCAGGGATGGGATATACTCAGTAAATTTGGGATACAAGGTGGCCTTGGAGAAGGAGAGGGCTAAGGAGAGCAAAGGGGTAAGCAGTACATATTTCCTTCAAAGAAATTATGGAATGAGCTTTGGAAAATTAAAATGCATTCAAAGATCAACAATTTTTTGTGAAGAGCGGTAAATGGAGCTCTAGCAAGGAGAAGGTGTGCTAAAACTCCAGCCTACTCAATATACAAATCTCAAATGGAATCAGTGGAGCATTTACTGTTCTTGTATCCATGGGCTGCACAATGGTTTGGATCTCCACTGGCACTTAGGTTTGAGGATAGGAACATGGTAAGGCTTGATAAATGTCTAGAGGAATGGATGCTAATGGATTAGGGGCCTGATGTGTATGAACGTGCCCTTTTTGCTGCTATGTGCAGGAAAATTTGGAAAGAAAGATGCAAATCCACCATGGAACTATGTGAAGTGAACACCTTAAAGTGTGTAGAGGAAGCAATAAGGCTGGTGAAGAGTACAGGACAGTGAAGGAAAAAACGCATAAGATTGAATGGAGAAGAAGTGTAAAATGAGAAGAAGATGGAATAGGAAAAACCAAGATGAGGGAAGGTGAAGATCAATGTGGACGCTGCATTTAATCAGCAATCAAAAAGTGCATCAGTAGGGGTATAAGGGAGGGAATGGAGTAGATGATTCATGGGGTTTTAGCATATGAATGGAGGCAATAGAGGCGATAGAATTATATGGGAGCAATGGAGGAGTGCTGGAGAAAGATTGTGCTAAAATTTTTAATAGAATAAAGAGGAAAAGGTATATGGATGTGAATGGGGCAGCTTTGATGTGCTACAAAAATGCTTGGAGTTGCTGGGGGATGATAAGTGAAAGAACTAGTAAATCTCTTGGGTTGCACGTCAAGGAAACAAAGCTGCAAATCATTTAGTAGCTGAAGTAATGAGAAGAATGGTACCGAAAGGATGGCTCTACCAACCACTACCCTCTGATCAGGATAATAGAAGATGACAGCAGACAAGCACACCAGTTAACGAAAACCAGGGTAGGAAGAGGCTAATGTAGTCTCACCTTTAATGCTAATATGGATAAGTCTTCTTTAGCTATAGGTAGTATGAATTGTATGTTATTTTATATTTTGAGATTGTTGATACATTATTTTGATGGTAACAAAAACCCCCCAAAATGTTGTAGGATTTAGAATCTGGTTTAAGCATTTGAAATTGTGTTGAATCTGTCAAATATGTTGTGAAACTCGAGTCTCAAATTTTGCAAACTCAAGTTCTGTAACTGTTTTTCAAAATTGGATATTAAAACTGGAAGTTTAAAAAAAAGTTTTGTTTTCAGTTCAAGAACTTTCAGTCAGAACTTAAAGTTACAAAAAGAAGTTTCTAGTTAAGTCAAACACTCAAGTCCTAAATTCTCAGAATTTGCAATTCCATAACGTGAAGTACAGAACTAGAAGTCAAAACTTGAAGTTTCAGTTTCTCAGAACTCGAGTTTCACAAAACTGGCAACAAAAACTAGAAGTTTTAGATTCAATTTCATATAAATTGAGTTTCAAAATTTCCAGAACTCAAGTTCTACAACTGTTTCATAAAACTTGAATTGAAAACTAGAAGTTTTGGCTAAAAATGTTGTTCGCCTTGGACAACAACGCATTAAAGATTATTCAACTTTGAAAATTCATAAGTAATTACCAATATATTTAAAAATACAAGTTAGGGCTATTTATAAAGCTTATGATGTCTACTTTGCAATGCAAAAGGAATTACTTAAAAATAATATCATTTGGCTCTTGAAATATATAATTTCCTAATATTACTTAAAATGCATATAGGTATCAAGAGATTTGATTTCAAAAGCTCATAATTAATTCCATAAGCAACCAAAAAATTAAAAATTTACACGCATTGGAAAGCTTGAGATATCTATTTTCCAATTAAAAAATAATCACTAAAAAACTAGAAGCATTTCACCTTTGAAAACTCTATTTTAAAAAATGTTCCAAAAAGGATAGAGACATAACCTCCAAAATCAATCTTAATGTTGCTAAGCTTCAATCCCCTAAATTCCCCCACCAAATACCTAAACTTTTTCGATAATAAAAGCTAAACTCTAAACACCATGATTAAATTTTACGATGTTACATTAACAAGTCTTCTAACATGCTTGTTAAGGCAGTTGTGAAAATCACTTTCATAATAACAACTCTTTGAGTGTTAGTGGGATGATTCTCTAAAAAGTACGAAAAGAAAATATGAAAGAAAGAAAGTTGTACATGATGTCTTCAAGACGTGGGCAACACTTTCCTTTTTACTTTATTCACCTCCACTTATTATATTACAGGGTGAACATTGGATTAAACTACAAATTGTTTGCAAGATACAATAAAGACTCTTGAGTAGAGATTGCACTCGCAACATTCAAGCTAAGATAACTATGGCTTTTACAAAGTGATAATTTAACTTTATCTATGTGTGCATTCAAAGAGAAAGACGGTGAGTTTGATCTTGTTATGTTTGTCCAAATGGATTGATGGGGAGGGTATATATAGAGTATGGAGAAATATCTTGAAGTAGTACCTTTTGAGCTAATACCACTTCAATAAAAAGTAACAATCGTTTATTAGATACACGAATCTCATAGGTTGGTTCATAAATCAACATAATTAAATAATTAATAGTTATTTAAAATGATTTTTTCATGAAGAGTTTCACATTTATGATATGTAGGAAGACATGATTTTAGAGTTATAAATGCCTAAACAACCCATAACATAAACTCCTTATTTTATAAGAACATAACATTTGGAAAATTACATCTCTTGACTTTAAAAATATCCAACATGAAATAGTTATAATATTCTTTCTAATGATTAATTATTCACAAAACAATAAATAGTATCTAACTTAAGTTGTTGATGTAGTGCAATAATTAACTATGAAATTTCTTAACATCATTTATTTAAAGCATTTCAAGCTTTATACACTCTATTTTATGTGCTTCAAAGTCTATATTGGTTTATTCGGAAGTTATTTAATTTGAACATTCAATTCATTTGATGTTGTAAGAAATACTCAAGGAGTATCATCCTTAAAGTGAATTAGTTGGATTTGCTAATTGGAAATAATTGAGGAGAGAAATAAAGATTACGTAAATCTTTCTATTTGACTGTTGTAGCAAGGAGAAATTTTGTATGCAGTGGGTGCACAACATCATTTATGCGCTCTCTAATTAAAATGTTCCATAACAATCATGTGATTGGGAAAACTAAAGGTTGGAGAGAGAAATTTCAGAAGATATACATAACCCACACAAAGGTCACTCGAGCTTTTTGATTAAGGGTGCACAAGTGAAGTGGTATGCCCACTACACACCAGAAGTTCTAGATGTTTTTAAAAACTTGCCAGGGCATAATGAAAATCTCAAATGGTGAACTTAGGGATTGTATGTAAGTGAAGTGAGTAGGCTAAACTCATTTAAATTTTGTCTCCATATTTCTCAAACTCATCTCAATTTCTTTAATGTTAAATTTATTTTTGATCCACATAGTTTAATGTGATTTGAGTTTTGGTCTCTAAAATTTAAAAGTAGTAGTTTTGGTCTCTTAAGTTGATTCTATCTAAAGATGATAGTCCTTATACTTTTAATTAATTTTATTTTTTGTCTCTATATTTTGAACGAATTTTGTTTTGGCCTTTATACTTGTTAATATCATGTTTTGATAATAACAAATATGTTTCATATTTTGTAGGAATTGCGAATTAACTTAGGCATTCAGATAATTGTTAGAAAACTTTTTCTTAAAAACATTATCATGATTTTCGAGTTTGGTTTTGCATACACAGGTATTGAATTTAAAAAAAGGTTTTACACATACCATCTCCAAGAACACTTGAATAATGATGAAAGTATTGACAATGCTTAAGTATAGTACTCTAATACTCGAGTATTGATGGAAGTGTGTAAAAAATAAATTTCAAAACACAACACTTTCATGCATATTCAAGTATTGATGGAAGTGCTGGCAATACTCGAATTCTGCTTTTTATCACTCAAGTATCGTTCTTTAAAATCAATTTTAGAACTCACTCTTTTAAGCATACTCAAGTATCAATTAAAGTATTAGCAATACTCAAGTATTATATACCAATACTAAAGTATCGAGAAAGAAAATTCTCTTTTCAAACACAATACTTTTAAGCATACTCGAGAATAGTGAAAACTATTCATATTGATACTTCATAAACTCACAATACCTGAATATTGATAACAAAACTTGAATATCGAGAATATTTCACAATACTTCTAAGAGTTATTGAGAATGAACAAAATTGTTTAGCACAGAAAAACTTGCCATAACTTGAGTGTTGAAATAGTACTTAAGTATTGATAACTATGCTAGAATATGATTTGACCAAGAGGGGTGATTTGGTAACTTATAAAAACCCCCTTTTTATTAAAACGGGAATCAAATGAGCCTGAGAAAGAAGTCACCGAAGAGAATAAAGAAGATGAACACAATGATTTATGCTAGTTCGGTCTTCTGACCTACATCTAGTGCTTAGAGCTCCTATGAGATTTGCTAATCTACTAACAACAACATGCTCTCCAAATCTTCAGTTTCTCTCAGAAACATGTTTGGATGAAATATAATACTTTCTTAAAGAGTGGATAGATAAACATTGAAGCTCTAAAGATGAAATTAATTAATAAAGAGAGGCAGGTGATCGAAATAAATGCAAAATGCGTTGTGTTCCTGAGTTCTGTTTGTCTTGAATGCTCTCCTATTTATGAGTGAGTAGCATTAATTAGTCATTAGGAAGAGTGTTGCGTTCGTTACTCTCTGCTTCAATGTCCAACATTTGACAATATATGCTACTGTCTCAAACAACAGTGAAGTCTGCGAATTCATTTGTTGAGCCCATGCCAGAGAAATGTTTAGAGCCATTGGAAGTATTAAATCCATGACAATATATGCTTCTTTACCCCTACACAATTTCTCATTTTAAATCCATTGGAAGCATTAAATCCATGAAAATCATACTCCTTCTCCCCCTTTCCAGATTTGGACGAAAATTCCCAACAAGCACAGTAACATGGATTTTCAAACTTTCAACATATATACTCCCTTATTCTTGATCCCAAACTACTTTTCATATGTTGTTTGGCATAAATACAACTCTCATATATCAAATGGAAATTTTGGCAGCATTTCCCCTTAGGTCTTGCCATTCCAGGAATTCACAAATCAACCAAACAACCACCAACAATCATAATATATATACTAATCTACTCCTTAATAAGCAATGAGTGTTTTGCATCTAGATATTGGCTCTAAATCCCTCTCTTTCTCACTCTTGATCGCAAAAACACAAATCTTTAATCATGAAAAAGAGAGTCCTAAATTCTAAGCCAATAGAAAGGAAGAAGAGATCACAAGAATCAAGAATATGTGTTTGATTAAATGGTAAGTCCTCTTACCTTACTATTTTGTGAGGCTTTTCTCCTTCAAGATTGCTTGTTGATGGCGTGAAATGCTCTCAATTTTTGGGGGTGGAAGATGACAGCAATATGGCGTGAAATGCTTATTAAACTTTTATTTATTTTGTTTCTATATTTTTATGTGAAACGTATTGTGTAACAATTCATATTCCTTCTTAAAGTTCTTAGATGAAAATCAATTAATTTCAAAAACAAAAATTCAGATAAAAGTATGCGAACAACTAAGTTACAAAACAAGCATGCAATTTATCATCAACAGTTAGATTTAGCCTTACAATGTATTAAGCCGAATTTAATTTTCTACATTTATTTTTTAACAATGCCTTGGATATGATTTCTTCTGATAAAAATATTCATGTACTTAGTAAAAAGAAAAGCTCATAAAATTTAGATTAATTTGTTTCTTCTTGATTAATATAAATAATAAATTAAAAAGACAGATGAATGAGTGTTACATACAAATAAAAATATTCATGTCATAACAAAAAATATTCAAATAAAATTAATTATAAAAATAGGGTTAAGTAGCATTTTTGCCACTGAAGTATACAAGTTGAAGCACTATGTATCCAGAAGTTTTCGAGGGACCAGATTCGCCATGGAAGTTTGTAAAATGAATAAATTTTCACCTAGGCCAATGGAAGCATGACGGCCATTTGCCAAGTCGGATACACTACCACATCATCCTCCACGTTGTTTAACTCCCTAAACCTCTCTTCCTTTTGATTTACATGTTAGCTTGCCAAGCAGGATGTTCATTCGAATAATGAGTGTGTATAATTCGGATGCCAAACCAAACCTTTTGAAACCGAACACAGAGAACGCGGTTCAAGAATTGATGTTTCCAAACCATTTTTTTCAGTTACGGTTCAGAAAGTCACGCAATGATCTTATTCCAATGAGAACTATTCCTCATTCGAATGCATGACAGACCCCTTTCTGACTAATTGAAGTTAGAGAGACTCAATCGAATGAGTTGCTCACATGAATCGAATATTCATTTCTAAACCGTTGTTCACAGGTACGGTTTAGAAAGATACGACGCTTCGTACAATTTGAATTATTTTTATTCTTTATACGAATGAACTTACAGATTGGATTAAGTTATTCTCCTCATTCGATTAAGTATTTCTAAACCACCGTATTCCTGCACGGTTTAGAAGGTGAGGACTATGCATCCATTCGAATGAATGTAAGAACTGAAGGTAGAGTGACTCCCTCGAATAAGGTATTGAGCCGATTCGAATATGGATCTCCAAACCGTTGTTTTTTGGCAGGGTGTAGAAGGTTTTTACGCCCTATTTATTCAATGATATTTATTCTTCAATTGAATGAAGTTACCCATTCGAATAAGTTCTTCTACTTGTTCGATTATGGATTTCTAAACCACAGTATTCTACGGTTTAGAAAGTGAGGATGATTCATTAATTCGAATGATTTGTATCCCTCATTCAAATGAGTGGATTGAGCGGATTCAAATGTGGACTTCCAAACCGTTGTTCCCACAATCGAACCGTTGTTTGCACAATCGATTTAGAAATTGTGGACGCGGCTTCCGATATGATTTATCCTTCAATCGAATGAAGTGACCTATTCGAATATATTCTTCCACTTAGTTGATGATTTCTGAACCGTCGTGTCCTTTTACGGTTTAGAAAGTGAGGATGATTCATTAATTCGAATGGCTTGTATCCCTCATTCGAATGAGTGGATTGAGCAAATTCGAATGTGGACTTCCAAACCGTTATTCGCAGAATCGATTTAGAAAGTGTGGACACGACATCCGATACGATTTATCCTTCAATCAAATGAAGTGACCTATTCGAATAAATTCTTCTACTTATTCGATTAAGGATTTCTAAACCGTTGTGTTCTTTTACGGTGTAGAAAGTGTGGCTGATGCTCCATTTAGATTAAATGTACCCCTCATTCGGATTAATTGATTCGTGTAAGGTTTTCCAATCCTTTTTTTCACTTACGGTTTAGAAAGTGTGGATGCTTAATGTTTACCATATTCCACTGACCCCTCGAGGGATTAACAATTTAGTTAGAGCAATAATTACATTGAAAAACATCGAAACTGAGAAAATTGATTAACACTCCAGGAGTTAGAGCAAAAATTACAGATGAAATACATCGAAACTGGAAAAGCAGAAACTGGTAAAAACTCGAGGGGCCAGTGGTATGTTAAACAACCCAGATGGTGACTCCATTGAAAGTGATAAATGAAGGTATTTGGAATTCATGAGATGAAGCAAACCATGAGGTCGCGACAAACAAAGAATCTTGAACATTCTTGGTTTGTCACAACCTCATAGTTTGCTTCATCTGATGAATTCCAAATACCTTCATTTCATGCAGCATGAAGTGATGTGGATTCATTTTCATTGGTCACATTCATTTATCTTTCTGTTGAATATGACAAACTTCAATCTCTGCATTTCCCTTGGTCTACGGCAACATTGAAATGCATCGAGATTGCTGGTTGGGACAACTTTTAGGCAATTCATCATCTTCGAGTTGAAGCATTTTCTCCCCCTGCCTCTGCATATTTGTTGATGTGCCTTCCTTGAGGCAATGAGTGCTTTCAAGGGTGGATCATTTTCTCCCATGGCTCTGTTGCTTCAATGTTTCTCACCAATACTAGTAGTTGACTGAGTAGAGCTGCCTTCTGAGTTTTGCCTTGTCATTGTTAAATGCTCAGGGAGGTTATATATAGTCCATCGTCAGCACGTTTCTCAACTTCATCTGTGTTGTTAAGGTATTGGTAGTTGAAGGGTTGTTGTTTGAAATCTATGGAAATTTATTGTAACACAGATTTTTAAGAGAAGAAGGAATCGAGGAGACAGATAGACCAACTGCATTCAAGGCATTTAGACCGTTTATTCTAGAGACCCGCCGTCTCACATTCTACACCTATGGGGATGAACCGAGAAGACATAGGAATCGAGGAGAAAGAATCTATCTTATTCAAATGACATCATGTACACATTTGGATGAATAAGATTACCTATTCTACACTGTGTATATTGCTAAGGGAGGACCTGAGGTTTAGAAAGGATCATTTTCTACACTGAATTGTGACAAACGGTTTAGAAGGTGCGAGCACTGAAAATTCTTTTATAGTCGAATGCCACCATGTACTCATTCGGATGTATAAGTTTCCTATTCCACACCGTGGCTAATGCTAAGGTGTAGAAAGTGTCTTCTACACCGAATGTGTGACAAACAGTTTAGACCGTGCGAGCACTGAAAATTCTTTTATATTCAAATGCCATAATGTACTCATCCGGATGAATAAGGTTAACCATTCTACACCATGGATGATGCTAAGGTGTAGAAAGTGTCACCTTCTACACTGTATGTGTGACAAACAGTTTAGAACGTGCGAACACAACAATGCTTTTATATTTGAATGCAACAAAGTACTCATTCGAATGTATAAGGTACCCATTCTACACTGTGGCTGATGCTAAGGTAAAGAAAACATGCTTTTATATTCGAATGCTATGAAGTACTCATTCGAATGTATACGGTTATCGATTCTACACCATAGTCAAGATGTAACGGTTTACAAAGTCTTGATCCTCTACTTCGGAGCCCATTCGAATGACATAATCCTCTCATTCGATTGGATAAATGTCATACATTCTACGCCATTGAGACAACTGCGCTTTGGAAAGAAATCTTTCCACACCGTAGTTAAGATGTAACAGTTTAGAAATTATTGATCCTCTACATCGGAGCCCATTCGAATGACACAATCCTCTCATTCAATTGGATAAATGTCATAAATTCTACGCCGTTGAGACAACTGCGGTTTGGAAATAAATCTTTCCACACTGTAGTCAAGATGTAATGATTTAGAAAGTCTTGATCCTCTACAACGGAGCCCATTCGAATGACACAATCCTCTCATTCGATTGGATAAATGTCATACATTCTACGCCGTTGAGACAACTGCGGTTTGGGAAGAAAACTTTCTACACCGAATGACTACAGTAAGGTTTGGAAACTCTGGGTCTCGATAATTCATATACATTCGTTAATGGAAATTCAGTGTACAAATCTCAATATATGAATGAATTGTATACAAATTTCACTAATGTTTCTATTTCTAATGTTTATTCTCCAATGTTGAGACAATAAACTTTCACAAATTCATTTACATCATAAAC